>ML097330.1:38682-57985 GCA_003697995.1 Taxidea taxus jeffersonii
AGTATCCACCAGGGCTCCACCCTCATGCCTAAAAACCCCACCTCCTAATACCATCATACTGGGCATTGGGCTTCAACATGCATTTTGGGGATGGGACATTCAACCACAGTAATTCAACCCCTGGCCTCCACAAATTCATGTTCTCCCATGCCATCAGCTCAAAAACCTAAATCCAAAGTCTCATCTAAATAAGACATAGGTGAGACTCCACTTGTGAACCTATGAAATCCAACATGTTATGCGCTTCCAAAATACAATGGTGGGACAGGCACAAGAGAGATATTCCCATTCTAAAGGAAAGAAACAGAAAAGAAAAATGGGTAACCAGTTCAAGGTAAGTCCAAACCTACAGGCCAAACATGAAACCCAAGTCTCAAGAACAGTCTTCTTTGGTTCGGACCCACTAGTGTGGGAGTTGTGTCCCCAAGGCTCAGGGAAGTTCTGCCCCTGTGACTCTGCTGAAAGCAGCCCACCCAGCCACACTAAAGAAGTATAGTGCCTACATCTCTCCCAGGCAAGAAGCACATGACTTGACTCTACAGGTCTGGATGGGGTTGGCCCTGTCTTCCAATTGGCTAGGCTTTGCTTAAGTTGAGGCTCTCTGCAGTAGCCCTACACCCACAGCAGCCCTTCAACCTAGGTGGCATACCTGTCAGTTGGGGCAGCCTTGGGTGGTTCCAGCCTGGCCCATCCTTTATCCTTGTGCTTTGCTGGACTCAATCTCAATGCATGCCACCCTGGGGGCCTGCTGGAGTCACACCTGGGGCAGCTGAGGAGCATATCTCTGGAGCCCAGGAAGCAGAGTCCACAATGTGAGGAGCCACCCCACAGAGGCCTTTGAAATTGTTCTGACCCCCAGGCCCTTGGACTCTAGCCTGAGATGGGAGAGGCAGCTCCTGATCTCTGAATTGCCTTAGGGGTCATTCTTCAATTGTCTTGGACAACAATGGTTGGTCCTGGTTTGTTTAGATGGCAGACTAATCTCCACATTGTTTTATCTAGCTTCTATTGAGATGACCAAGCCATACTCAGATCCTTATTAAATTTGGCCACACCCTTTCTGTACTTTCCCAAGCAAGCTTTTTTCCCTGCCTTTCAATATGGTTCGGTTGAGAATTTTCAAACTTACATTCTGCTTCCTTTTTGATGAACAATTCCATCTTTAAATCATTCCTCTCTTGTCACATTTTACTATAGGCATTCAAGAGAATCCAAGTTGTACTTTCAACAATTTGCTCAAATATTTTCTCAGCTAAATTCCCAATTTTATTGCTCACAAGTCCTACTTTCCACAAAACACTAGGATATGAACATAATTCAGCCAAGTTCCTTACTACTTTTTTTTTAAGATTTTTTTTTAAGATTTTATTTATTTATTTGACAGACAGAGATCACAGAGAAGCAGGCAGAGAGAGGAGGAAACAGGTTCCCTGCTGAGCAGAGAGCTGAACAGAGATGTGGGGCTCCATCCCAGGACCCTGGGATCATGACCTGAGCCGAAGGCAGAGGCTTTAACCCACTGAGCCACCTAGGCACCCCACCTTACCACTTTTTAATAAGGATCACCTTTCCTTCAGTTTTCAGTAACATTTTTCTCATTTCTGTCTAAATCCTTATCAGAATGGCATGTGCCATCCATATTCCACCAACATTTCATTCAAGACCACATAAGTCTTCTCCAAGAACATTGCAGCTTTTTCTAGCATGTGTCTCCAAACTCTCCTAACTTCTAGGCATTACCCAATTGTAAATTCCAACTGCTTCTACATTTTTAGGTATGTTTGACAGCAGTACCCCTACATCTCAATACCAGTTTTCTATATTAGTCAGGGTTCTCCAGAAAAACAAAAGCAGTGATAAATGATAGATACATACATACATGCGATGATAGATATATACATACATACATACATACATGCATACAAAGTTTCAAGGAAATTTATTATAAGGAATTGGCTCACCTGGTTAGAGGCTGAGATATCCTACAATCAGCAGTCTGCAAGTTGGAGAACCAGGGAAACCAGTAGTATAATTCATCCAAGGCCAAAGGCATGAGGATTGGGTTGCTGATGGTATAAGCTAGGATCTGAGCTTGGAGGACTGAGAGTTAGTGTCTGAGGGCTGGAGAAGATAGATGTCTCAATTCCAACAGAAAGAAAATATACTAGTCCTGCCTTTGCCTTTTCATTCCATCCAGGCCCTCAAGAGATTGGATGATATTCACCCATATTAGGGAGGCCCATCTGCTTTATTTAGTTTACCAATACAAATGCTAATTCCTTCAGGAGATACCCTGAAATACACACCAAGCAATGATGTTTTACCAGCCATCTCAGCATCTCTTACCCAGTCAAGCTGACACAAATGCTATTTAAAAGAACTTTCTGTAATGATGAGAATGTTCTAAATTTGCACTCCAGTATGGTAGCCATCAGGCACAGGTGGCTATCGAATCCTTGAAATGTACTATTGTAACTAAGGGGGAGCTGAACTTTAATATTTCATTTTAATTGATCAAAGCTTAAAATTAAAAAGTTCCTGTGGCTAATGGTGATCATATTAGTCAATGCAAATCTGGAATAAATTAATAACATCAGAAGTGCCATTAGTTGTAATAGAGAAGCCAGGGCCAAAAGTTTGCTTGGGAACTGGTAGGGAGCACAGATAGCTCAAGAGTGTATCACAGAAGAAAAAAACATATTGTAATATCACATGGCGGAAAAGTAGGGTAAGAAGTACAAACAAGTCTTTTAAAAAAACATATGTAGGGAGGAGTCAAGATGGCAGAGGAGTAGCAGACTGAGATGACATCAGGTCATAGGAGTTCAGTTACATAGTTATCCAACCATTCAGAACAGCTATAAACCCAACAGGAGATCAAAGAGAAGAAAAACAATTCTAGAAACAGAAAATCGACCACTTTCTGAAAGGTAGGACATGCGGAGAAGTAAATCCAAAGAGACGGGAACAAGACCATGGGGAGAGGAGCTGCTCCCAGCAAGTGGTGGAGCAGCAGAGCACAAAATCCAAACTTTTAAAAGTGTGTTCCACTGAGGGACATGGCTCCACGTCCATGGAGCTAAGAGGCTAAGCGGCAGTTGAGCCCCCACAAAGACAGTGTGGTCTCAGGTCCCAAGGGATCACAGAAGGATCGGGGGTGTCAGAGTATAGGAGAGCTCACAGGTATCAGGGCGGGGAAGCCAGCTACAGAGACAGAGCGGAAGAGTGAGCTCTCAGCTCGGGGTTACCTTAAACTGTGATCTGTGGCAAAGTTGGGCCACTGCTCTTTGACAGATCCGGGGAGACCCCCACAAGTGGCAGATTCAGGGAGAGCCACCTCCATCCACCAAAAGAGCAGAGCGGCAGGATCTGCTGGGTTTGAAGACTCCAAATGGGGCTATGTGCCAGAGACAGAAACGCTTGGTCACAGACCAGGTGAGCTCAGAGCCCACCCAGGGACCAGGGAGATGGGAGTGATTGACGGCTTTTCTCTGAAAGCACACTGAGGAGTGGGGGCCCAAGCTCTCGGCTCCTTCCAGCTGGAGATTGGGAAGCTGCCATTTTCGTTACCATCCTCCAGAGGTCTATGGAAACCATTCAGGGAACAAAAGGTCCCAAGAGCCAAGCAAACACAAGCAGATTACTTAGCCCGGCCCCTGGCAAGGGGGACACAATTCCACCTTGGGCAAAGACATTTGAGAATCATGGCAACAGGCCCCTCCCTGAGAAGATCAGCAAGAACATCCAGCCAAGACCAAGCTCACTGATCAAGAACAGAGGAACTTCAGAGGAGGGGAAAGCAAAGCATGGAATTCATGGCTTTCTCCTCATGATTCTTTGGTCTTGCAAAGTTAATTAAATTTTTTAATTTTATATTTTCTTATTCTATTTTTTTAACTTTTTATCTTTTCTCTTTTAATGTTTTTTAACTAGCTTATTTTAACAATACCTTTCTTAAAAATATTTTTAAACCTTCATTATTAGTCATATTTTATCCTTCATTGTTTCTACCTTTATTTTTTATATACATATAGGGTTTTATTCTTCTAAAAAATTTTGGAATACAATTTTTCTAATAGAGCAACATACACCCTAAATCTAGCACAGGGCTTTGTCCTAGTCTCCAGCCTGAGCAAATTCTCTCCACTTTCCTTTTCTTTCTTTTTCCAACAAACTTATCTTATCAATTCCTTTTTTAGAATATTTTTTAAATTTTCATCTTTACAGTCATAGTCCATCCCTTCATTGTGTTTACGCATATATATACACATATATGTATATGCATATATATATATATATATATGGGTTTTTTTCTGTAAAATTTTGGGAGGTAGTTTCTTCTAAGAGACCAAAATACACCCAAAATCAAGTGGCTCTGTTCTATTCACCAGTCTAATAAATATATATATATGTCTAATAAATATATATACATATATGCATATATTTATTTATTTATTTATTTATTTATTTTGAACTTTTTACCCCCCCTATCTTCTCCCCCTGATTTGGGGTCTCTTCTGATTTGGTTAGTGTACATTTTTCTGGGATCTTTGCCACCCTTTTAGCATTTTATTCTCTCGTTCATATATTCTTATCTGGATAAAATGACAAGGCGGAAAAACTCACCATAAAACAAAGAACAAGAGGCAGTACCAAAGGCTAGGGACCTAATCAATATGGACATTGGTAATATATCAGATCTAGAGTTCAGAATGATGATTCTCAAGGTGCTAGATGGGTTCAAAATAGGCATGGAAGATATTAGAGAAACCTGCCTGGAGAAATAAAAGAACTAAAATCTAACCAAGCTGAAATCAAAAAAGCTATTAATGTGGTACAATAAAAAAATGGAGGCTCTTACTGCTAGAAGAGAAAATTAGTGATATAGAAGACCAAATAATGGAGAATAAAGAAGCTGAGCAAAAGAGAGACAAACAACTACTGGACCACGAGGGGAGAATTTGAGAGATGAGTGATACCATAAGACAAACAATATTAGAATAATTGGGATTCCAGAAGAAGAAGGAAGAGGGAGCAGAAGGTATGTTGGAGCAAGTTATTGTAGAGAATTTCCCTAATATGGTAAGGGAACAAGCATCAAAATCCAGGAGGAGCAGAAAATCCACCTCAAAATCAATAATAATAGGTCTGCACCCCATCATCTAATAGTAAAACTTACAAGTCTTAGTGACAAAGAGAAAAGTCTGAAAGCAGCCCAGGACAAGAAGTCTGTAACATACAATGATAAAAATATTAGATAGGCAGCCGACTTATCCACAGAGACCTGGCAGGCCAGAAAGAAGTGGCATGATATATTCAGAGCACTAAATGAGAAAAACATGCAGCCAAGAATACTATATCCAGCTAGGCTATCATTGAAAATAGAAGGAGAGATAAAAAGCTTCCAGGACAAATAAAAACTAAAATAATTTGTAAACACCAAACCAGCCCTTCAGGAAATATTGAAAGGGGTCCTCTAAGCAAAGAAAGAGCCTTAAAGTAGTAGACCAGAAAGGAACAGAGACAATATAAAGTAACAGTCACCTTACAGGCAATACAATGGCACTAAATTCCCATCTTCCAATAGTTACCCTGAACCCCAATCAAAAGGCACAGGGTCATCAAAATGCTGAATACAAGAAACTCATTTTAGACCCAAAGACACCTCCAGATTTAAAGTGAGAGGGTGGAAAACAATTTACCATGCTAATGGACATCAAAAGAAAACTGGGGTGGCAATCCTCATATCAGATCAATTAGATTTTAAGCTAAAGACTATAATAAGAGATGCGGAAGGACACTATATCATACTCAAAGGGTCTTTCCAACAAGAAGATCTAACAATTTTAAATATCTATGCCCCTAACATGGGAACAGCCAACTATATAAAACAATTAATAACAAAATCAAAGAAACACATCAACAATAATACAATAATAGTAGGAGAAAACCCCCCTCACTGAAATGGACAAATCATCCAAGCAAAAGATCAACAAGGAAATAAAGATCTTAAATGACACACTGAACCAGATGGACATCACAGATGTATTGAGAACATTCCATCCCAAAGCAGCAGAATACACATTCTTCTCTAGTGCACATGGAACATTCTCCAGAATAGATCACATCCTGGGTCACAAATCAGGTCTCAACCAGTCCAATAAGATTGGGATCATTCCCTGCATATTTTCAGACAGTGCTCTGAAGCTAGAACTCAATCACAAGAGGAAAGTTGGAAAGAACTCAAATACATGGAGGCTAAAAAGCATCCTACTAAAGAATGAATGAGTCAACCAGGAAATTAAAGAAGAATTGAAAGAATTCATGGAAACAAACGATAATGAAAACACAACTGTTCAAAATCTATGGGACACAGCAAAGGCAGTCCTGAGAGGAAAATATATAGCAATATAAGCCTTTCTCAAGAAACAAGAAAGGTCTCAAATACACAACCTAACCCTACACGTAGAGGAGCTGGAGAAAGAACAGCAAAAAAAGCCTAAACCCAACTGGAGAAAAGAAATAATAAAGATCAGGGGTGCTTGGGTGGCTCAGTGGGTTAAAGCCTCTGCCTTCAACTCAGGTCATGATCTCAGAGTCCTGGGATCAAGCCCCACATTGGGCTCTCTGCTCAGTGGGGAGCCTACTTCCTCCTCTCTCTCTTTCTCTGCCTGCCTTTCTGCCTACTTGAGATCTCTGTCCATCAAATAAATAAATAAAACCTTTAAAAAAAGAAATAATAAGAATCAGAGCAGAAATCTATGAAACAGAAACAAACAAACCAACAACAACAACAATAAAAAACCAACCAGTAGAACAAATCAATGAAACTATGAGGTGATTCTTTGAAAGAATTAATAAGATTGATAAACCTCTGGCCAGACTTATCAAAAAGAAAAGAGAAAGGACCCAAATAAATTAAATCATGAACGAAAGAGTAGAGATCACAACCAACACCAAAGAAATAAAAATAATTATAAAAACATATTATGAGCAACTATACATGAGCAAATTTGACAATCTGGAAGAAATGGATGGAGACCTAGAGATGTATAAACTTCCAAAACTGAACCAGAAAGAAATGGAAAACCTTAACAGACCCATAACCAGTAAGGAGATTTGAGCAGTCATCAAAAATCTCCCAACAAACAAGGGCCCAGGGAGACAGCTTCCCAGGGGAATTCTACCAAACATTTAAAGAAGAATTAATTCCTATTCTCCTGAAACTGTTCCAAAAAATAGAACTGGAAGGAAAACTTCCAAACTCATTTTATGAGGCCAGCATTACCTTGATCCCAAAACCAGACAAAGACCCCATCAAAAAAGAGAAATACAGACCAATATCCTTGATGAACACAGATGCAAAAATTCTCACCAAAACATTAGTCAATAGGAGCCAACAGTACATTAAAAGGATTATTCACCACGACCAAGTAGGATTTATTCCAGGGCTGCAAGTTTGGTTCAACAACTTCAAATCAAACAATGTGATACAACACATTAATAAAAGAAAGAACAAGAACCATATGATACTCTCAATAGATGCTGAAAAAGCATTTGACAAAGTACAGCATCCCTTTCTTGATCAAAACTCTTCGAAGTGTAGGGATAGAGGGCACATACCTCAATATAATCAAAGCCATCTATGAAAAACCCACAGCAAATATCATTCTCAATGGAGAAAAACAGAGCTTTTCCCCTAAGGTCAGAAAAATGGCAGGGATGTCCATTATCACCACTGCTATTCAATATAGTTGGGGAGTAGGAAAGGATAAAATGAAACAAGACGGGATCGGGAGGGAGACAAACCATAAGGACTCTTAATCTCACAAAACAAACTGAGGGTTGCCGGGGATAGGGTGATAGGGAGAGGGTTGTTGGGTTATGGACATTGGGGAAGGTATGTGCTATGGGGAGTCCTGTGAAGTGTGTAAGCCTGATGATTCACAGACCTGTACCCTTGGGGCTAATAATACATTATATGTTAATAAAAAAATATGTGAAATCCCCATTCTTAGTGCCCTTCTGGATTTATTGTTTGCAGTCTCTTTTTCTTTGTATGTGTCATTCCTCTGGCATATCTTCCATTCAGACCACCTGTTAACAGCCAAACATACTATCCTGGAGGTCATGTGAGGGAGGAAGAAATTTAGATCTTTTCAAAGCAAGCAGATACTAAAACATCAGGGGCAGGATTTCTTGAAATGAGTATATTTCACTTCCTTTAGGTCCTCATACCAATATTTATTAAAGGCACATGACTTTGCTATGCAAGCCCCAAGGATCCCATGATACAGTCAGAGCAGATATATGGAATAAAATTCAGAGAACAGTAATAAAGGTTTTTCACAATTACAATAATAACTCATAAAGGGATGGACTTACTTGGTGCAAGAAATGTCTTAAGTTACAGCTGCTAATCTTAACAGAATCGAATTATAACTTTCTTCTCTTCCCCTTCTTCCAAGTTTTCAATATTCCCCAGAGGTAATTAAACAGTTTACTATCCACTAGATGTTTGCTTTTTTTTTTTTTTCTTAACTTCAGCTGCTTTTCTACAAATAAATAAAATGTGTCCCGGATTGTTCAAAAATTGCAAGTTCTGTAAGCATGATAAAAATGAATGTGCATAGTGGAAAATTTCAAAGTTATTTTTTGAATCTGCATGGATTTTAGGGGCACCTGGGTGGCTCAATCTGTTATGCATCTGCCTTTGGCTCAGGTCATGATCCCAGAGTCCTGGGATCGAGTCCAGTGCCAGGCTCTCCACTGAGCCACAGGCTCCCTGTTCAGTGGGGAGTCTGCTTCTCCCTCTGCCCCCCACCGCATGCTCTCATCCATGCTCTCTGACTCTCAAAAGTGAATAAATAAAGTCTTTAACAAAAATCTCCATGGATTTTATAAAGGTACAAAACATTACATCTACATACATGGTAGCAATTTATTTATACCTTGAGTATGTCTGTTCAAAAGTTGATTATGTCTGTATATATTGCTCCCGGTTGGCAAACAACTCCCAAAACCAGCATGCCTTGTCAGCGTGCTGTTATATGTAACCATAATAATGAAACGGTTTACCAAGTGCATCGCAGAGGTATGAACTTTCATCTTATACACAAGCAAGGCTTTATCATGATGTGAGATGACGGTATTAGGCCCTTTGCAGCTTCAGTATTCTATGAGTCTATAATGTTCAGTGAAGGAGAATGCGACACATTGCTTATTAGTTTGTTTTTCAGGTCACAGGTACAAAAACAAAAATGTCTGTTAGATTTGTTTCTACACTTTTCCTGGTGATGATGTAAAAGTATGATGGGTTCAATTCACCCTGTGTTCCTATAGTGATCCATCCCACTAATGAAACAGTTTCCATACTATAGTATTATCCAGGCTGCAGGGGGCTAAGGGGAACACACTTCAGGTAGATCTCAAAGCTTCCCTGCTTTTGCCTTGACCCAACCAGTTCGGTTTGTATGTTTCATCTGACATTCCTTGTAAGATTCTGTTATAAAAGTGTTTCTATTATTAAAGTCAAAGAACAAAAGGAAACCCTATATTGCAAACACACACACACACACACACACTACACACATGTACATACATGCACTATAAATATACACACATCTGTGCATAGTCAGCACCTGGGCTGATTTTTCTCTCCCATTTCTTCTTCCTCTCCTTTCCCATCTCTACCCTATCCTGCCTCCAGGAGGCTAGTTTTTAGAGACAAGTCATGAGTTGCCCTGTCTGTTGTTCTAGTATCCACATAGGTTCAGCCCAGGGGAGGGCAGGCAGGAAGCTTCAGGGCAGGAGAGGTGGAAATCAGGTATTTCTTTCTCCTTCTCCTTCCCTGCAGAGTTCTAGAGGATGGCCGTGTCCTCTCCAAGTCACTAAGTGCCCTCTTTCCTTTCCCATTAGTTCTTGTGTCAGGATAGTGGACTACACTGTGCAATCCCCTAAACCCTGACCACAACTCTTGTAAAGAATAATTCACTAAACTCCTCTCAAGTGACCTAGGTTGAGAGTGTCATTTGTTTCTTGAAGGGACCTTAGATAATAAACACATATTTGTGTACATAGCATACATGTACATACACACAGAAAACCCACACCTCCAAGCAAACTACCACAATGTCAACATCACAGTAAAAAATTCATGTACCATTAAGAGAAGATACTCATCAATCCTATGCATAATTTTTCTAAATGCATAATTTTTCCTGGAATCACATAGAAATTTCACTTTTACAGAGCTGTAGTATTTTTATTTATAAACATGAGAATATGAGTTTATTTAATGTTTCAGTTTTTTTCTCAATTACTCTTACAATTTGAATCAGACATTTCCTTCAAATTATTACTAACATTTCCATTAAACTATTTTTGGAAGCTGCTCACGTGCACAAAAATATATATTTAAGGGTGTATGTAATACAGGAAACAGGCATACAGTATAAAATAAGAAAAATTGGAAAAAATTTGAGTGGTTTCCCTAATGATTATTAGGGAAACACATCTTTTAAAACTATGTAATAATATAGAAAGAATACAAAAAATAAGAATATAATCTGAAATAAAGAGGTTGAGGGGAGTATGGGTGGCTCAGTTGGTTAAGCATCTGCCTTTGACTCATGATCCTGGAGTCCTAGGATCAAGTTCTGCATCGGGCTCCCAGCTCCATGAGGATTCTCTTCTCCCTCTGACCTTCTCCCCTCTCATGCTCTCTCTCTCTTTCAGATAAATAAATAAAATCTTAAAAAAAAAAAAAAGAGGTTGAAACTAAGTTGAATTAATAGTAAGGCAAATGGTATTATTCCCCTTTGTTAAAAAATATCCCACGTCTCTGGGAGTATTATAAATATGGGGCGGGGGGGGCTTCTGCAGATTTTTTTTTTTCTTTTTTAAAATTCTTATTTTATTTTTTCAGTGTTCCAAGATTCACTGTTTATATACCACACCCAGTGCTTCATGCAATACGTGCTCTCCTTAATACCTACCACCAGACTCACCCAACCCTATCCCAAAACCCTCAGTTTGTTTCTCAGAGTCCACAGTCTCTCATGCTTCCTCTCCCTCTCTGTTTTCCCCCAATTCACTTTTCCTTTCTTTCTCCTAATGTCCTCCATGTTATTCCATATGCTCCACAAGTAAGTGAAACCATATGATAATTGACTCTCTCTGCTTGACTTATTTCACTCAGCATAATCTCCTCCAGTCCCATCCATGTTGATACAAAAGTTGGGTATTCATCCTTTCTGATGGAGGCATAATACTCCATAGTGTATATGGACCACATCTTCCTTATCCTTTCATCTGTTGAAGGGCATCTTGGCTCTTTCCACTATTTGGAGACTGTGGCCATTGCTGCTATGATCATTGGGGTACAGATGGCCCTTCTTTTCACTACATCTGTATCTTTGGGGTAAATACCCAGGAGCTGCAGGGTGGTTTTGAGTGGATGTGTCTTCACAGTAAAGGGAGCACCAAGGGACTGGTGGTGAATGAGCACTGAGCACAGTTATCAAAGGGTGATGAGACCTGAAATTACTGGAAAATAAATCCAATAGATGAATCTGAACCATATATTTCTAAACAGTACTTTTTCGCCTCTTAATCTTTTAATGTAATGAATGTGAATTGAACAAGCATGGACAACTTTACCTACCCATGCCTGTTGTTAGAACTGCATAAATGGGTACTTTTCTCTGTCTTCTCTTACTTTTTGAAGTCCTATGTCTTGATAACTCATGTCACCCAAAGCTCCTCATAGGTGCATTTACTAACCTTTGGATGGGAAGGTAAATTTCCTAAGTTATCTTACTGATTTTACTAAATTTATAATTTAAACTTTATATTTTTATCTGGTTACAACTATTTTCTCTTTCTAAACAATTATTACCCAAATTTAGGGACTATCGCTCAATTGCAGGTTTATGGAGAAAAGTGAAAATTTATGGTAATAACTTAATGTGGAATCATCCTGACAAGTTTTTCTCTCTTCTTTTTTTAATTTCCCAATGTTTTAAAATTTTCCAAAATATTTTTTCAACTTAAGGGCAAAGAGAAAAGAATAGCACATCTTTCATTGGGTTTGTACCTTTATATATTCCTTATGCAAAGTTATCTATGAATGCTACTGAATTATTTTATAAGGTGAAAGTATGCTTTGCTATGAAGAAATGAAAATAACAAGGCAATATAATTTAGAAAGAAAAAAGCAAATACTCCTTAATCTTACAAGGAAAGTTACCAAAATATATATAACAGTAGTTATCAAAATGTAAACTAATTTAAAATATTTATTTTAGGCTTATTTACTTTTTGATATTTCACATTAAGTTAGTATAGTTATAAATTTGTAGTATATAGTTTTATTTGTAATGCATAGTGGAGTATAAAGTTAATAAAGTTAAATTTCTGTAATAGATAAGCATTGGCATGGTTATTTCAATATGAGTTAAAGAAATTTTTGCAGAAGCATGAAAACAAACAGAAATAAATGTAAGTGGAAAACTGACTGGCATACATTCACAGAAAACACAAAAATGTTGATGAAAGTCAGGTAAAAGCCTAAAAATTTTGAAAAACCTTCCCATGCTTCTTGAAAATAGCCCATATGTAAAATTTAAAAATTAATAGCAAAATATTTATTTTATATTTATTTATTAGTTAGTTTCCTGGTAAGTCATCTACTTTGAATCTCTGAATGATTATGCAGGACTCAAGACAGATAAGAAGAGAAAACTAGGAAGGACCCACATGATGATATAGACCTTGTGTATATCATTCTAAGCCATTTGCTGTGGGGAGGGTTATTGTAGGTTTTTGTAAGTAAATGCTTTAGGTTATGACGTGCATTTTGGAATGATTCTTTTAGCACTGAGTGGAAGAAAGGTAAGAGCAAGATCAACATAAAACAAGTTAAGTTAGTTAGAAAACTATGAAAATAATCCAGCAGAAGGGGAAAAAATGGACAAAGCTGAATAAGAAAGAATCATTAAGAATTGAATACTGGATATATAGGAAAATGAGCCTAATACAACTCCCAATCTTAAGAAACTTGTGGGTAGCAAAAGAATCTCCTTTGTCCTTTAGGAGGTCACTTTTCACTATTCTTTGTATATCAGTATCTTCTGACAGTGATGGGAGTTAAGGTGAGACCAAGAATGTATGGTGACGCCAGTTATCAAGGTGAAGGTCACCTTAATATAGTCAGGCTTTGACCCCTGGTCCTTTGGCTGGAGGAGAGAATTCTGATTTTCTTTCTCACCCTGACCACTTGCCTAAAGCCATTCAGAGACAGTGATCGCCAGGAAATTACTGCAAGGGAGAGGCATGACTGGCGGGGTAGACATGCAGTCCCACATCTTAGCTCAGGAAGTATGGTTCCTGAAAGTCAAGCAAGGTAGTCAGGTGCAGAAAGCACAGAATCTCCAGAAGTAGTTCATGCTATTTTAGTCTCTGACAACACAGATTTATTAGGAAATCAAACAGCAGGTGGGAGCAGGTCCCCGGACAGTCGTGGAGAGCTGCGTCAGAGGAACGCCAGCTAAAATGCGAGATTGGAGTAAAGCATCATACATCCAGCAGCCTCCTACTGCACACCTAAGGAGAGCTGGTCATCCCACGGTGCGTGGAGAAGGCAGGCCAGAAAAGTCGACCTTGGAAATAAACATGGCTGTGTGGATTATCCCACCTTTCAGCATGATTAAGTTTTTAAAAACTGAGAAATAACATTAGTGAGACAGAAAAACAAAACGAAACAAAACAAATGAAAATACCCAACTTAACTTGAAGAACAAGGGAAACAGAGAAGCATCCAGAGGAAGTTCACTAAAAATGACCCAGGGCAGCCACTAGAAGAAAATTTCAAGAGAAGGCAAGAAGACAGACATCTATTAATCAGGAGCACTGGACAGTGAGGAGGGAGTAGCTTAAAATAAATAAGTAACAAGAATTGATAAAACAAACAAACAAACAAACAAAAAAACATGAAGAAGGAAAAAGGGATCATACGAAGAGGACTAACAAGGAAAATAAAACTACACACTAAAATAAAATCCAGATTGAATACAATAAGGAACAGAACCCATAACGTAGGGATCTAATCCGTGATGGGACAAATTTGAAGCTTTTCCAAAGCACAAGAGAAGTTTAAAGACAGCCTGATTAGTACAGAGACCATTTCTATTCTTGAAGAGGAGATGAAAGCAAATAGATCAGAAGCAATAATCAAAGAGATAAAAGAGTCCTCGTGAGACAGATTTACAGTTGCTCACCTTATTGCAGGCAAAGTTAATTAAAAATATTTCCACAGGTGGTATTCCTGAACAGAGAGAATTTAAAACAGACCACTTGCTTTCACTCTGAAAATTAGAGCGGTAAAACAATAGGGATAATATTAATACTGGACACATATTACATGTATTTGATATCTTCATACGGTGCTCGTGATTCTAGGCACTTTATGAGCATTTATTCGCTTAATCATGTTATTCCTGTTTTACAGACAAGGAAACCAAGCCTCGGAAAGGGTAAGGAACTTGACAAAGATCACACAGGTAGCATCAGGAGTGAATTACAAAGCTAAGTCCTGTAACTATGGCTTTATATCTTGAGAAATATTTTTAAAAATAATACATAGAAGATATTGTAGGATGTAAGACAGAACAGAAATCTTCAGAACAGTGAAGGAGATGACACAACAGACACTGTGTGAGTGTTCTGATACAACAAGCAAGCCCACAGACACACAGGCACAAAGCACAAAGATGATACAAGTCAAGTCGAATATAACATTATAATAATAAATATCAATCAATTACAGAAAAAAAAAACAGGACAGAGGATAGGAAAAGATGGTCTAACAAGAAAAGTACATGGAAACTGGGAATTGCAATATGAACATCGAAAAAAACTAAATTCAAAATAAAAAAATGTAAAAGAGGCAAAGGATAATGTTTTATAAAAAGTACAGTTCTCAAAAGAGATCTAATTCCTATAAGCTTGTAGTTTCTTTTTTTCATTTTGAATTTTTAAAAAATTCTAAGTATGTATGTCCTTTGTGACACTCTAAAATATAATTTTATTTTTTTAAAAAGATTTTATTTATTTATCTATTTGTCAGAGAGAGAGAGAGAGCACAAGCAGGGAGAGCAGCAGGCAGAGGGAGAAGCAGACTCCCCACTGAGCAAGGAGCCTGATACAGGACTTGATACCAGGACCCTGAGATCAAGACCCAAACCAAAGGCAGACTGAACCACCTAGGCATCCCTAAAATATAACTTAAAATGTAAAAATAGTAACATTAAGAAAAACATAAATTGAAATGTATCAAATCAAGGCAATATTAAGAAGAAAAACCAAAACCATATGTGTTTTTAATGGAAAAAGAACTAATCAATATAAATGTGGCAAATGTTTAAATACAGAATTGATAAAGATTATAACAAAAACTCTAGGAAAGCATGATGAAAGAATTAAGAAATATAAAAAAGTGGATTAGTAAGTTAGAAAAGAAATGAGAACTAACTATCTGCAAATTATAATGAACTTAATATAGGTGTTATATACCTGGCAAAAATGATAGATAAAAAATCAAAGTATAGGGGCGCCTGGGTGGCTTAGTGGGTTAAGCCTCTGCCTTCGGCTCAGGTCATGATCTCAGGGTCCTGAGATTGAGCCCTGCATGGGGCTCTCTGCCCAGCGGGGAGCCTGCTTCCCCCTCTCTCTCTGCCTGCCTCTTTGCCTACTTGTGCTCTCTCTCTCTCTCTGTCAAATAAATAAAATCTTAAAAAAAAAAATGAAAGTATATATAGGCATAACCAGTAACAAAAATAGAAATATTTTCACAGATTCCAGTGAACTTTTTTCAAGTATTAGGATATACTTCAATCAACTCTATGCTAATAATTTTTAAAATATGGTTTAAAAGTATAGCATCCAATAAATGATAACTAAAATAGACACATACCAAAACTGATTAAGTATATTAGTTATTATAAGAGAAAATGAATTTAAAGGTTTATGTCCACAAACAATGAGCAGCCCAGATACTTTATATAGTTCAACACTTTCAAAACTTCAAAGTTAAAAAAAAAAAAAAAAAGTCTTATGTTTCTTTTTCAAATGTGCACAGCACACAGAAAATAAGGATTATTTTCACAAGTAATCCTGATATCGGTATCTGAGAAAGGTAGTGACGGAAATAAAAATGCAGAACTCTTAAATAAAATGCTACCAAATCAAACTTGCCAATATATTACAAGGACCATAGTCAGTGACCAGCTTTTCTCAGGAATTCAGAATGCTTTCACATTAGAAAATCAATATATGTTACATACTGCATTAATAGTAAGAAAAACTGTCCAATTTAAACATTCTAACTATGTGGGAGTAAGATATCTGGATAAGAATGGGAACTGTACTTCCTCTCCAGAAATGCTCACAAACATATGCATACAGAATGGGATACACAATGTCAAAGATTTCTTCCAAGACCTGTGAAAACTGATAGGATTCAGTATCCATTCTTGATTTTTGAAACAATAATTATCTTCCTGATATACTAATAAAAGTACACCTCCTTAATATTGTATATAATGGCAAAGCTAAAAAAGTTTTATGTTGTAGTTAGAAATACAAATATATATGTGTATTATTGCAAATGTTCTGATTGTTCTAGCCAGTTTAATAAACCATAGAAAGAAATGAGGTATAAATAGTAGAAATGAGATAAAATTATGATTATGTGTTGATGATGAGATTGCCTATCTAGAAAGTTATAGACTCAACTGAAAAACAAAATGAATAAGAAAATCTAGTAAGGTAGCCAACTCTAACACACACACACACACACACACACACACACACACACACGAGCTTTTTCATACACCAGAAATAACTAATTAGAGAGCAAAACTGAAAGTGTTTCTCTTTACAAAGTTCATACAAAAAAAATCCAGAAACTAAATTTTAAAAACTGAAAGAATCTATTTCAAGAAAACACCATCACTTACAATGAAGAATGATACAGGACTTCAGTAAATGGTTGATATATCATTCTTATATATATGATCATATATATAACCATATATATATGATTCATGAAATAAGAAATGAATTCAATAGTCCAAAATTTAATGCATCAGAATAGGGAATATGTTTTCAAGCAAATGGCCAAGCTAAATTTACAAAGTAAATTATTGTCATGCTACTATATGAAATTAAAATATTCGTGCAAAAGTATATATGTACGTGTGTATTAATAAAAAGGTAAATGACAAAGGAGAAAAAGAAGAAAAATACTTGTAATATTAGATTTCAAATGATTACTAATTCCCATAACATAAGATTTTGGGAGCACAATTATACAAAAGCATCAAAAGCCTTAAAATCCTTCATATTTCATCCAAAATCATAACACTTCATCATCAACTTTTAGAAATATTTCCTAAGAAATTAATCATACATTTGTGCATGTGTGTTCAAAGTTTACCTACTAGGATGTTCATTGCAGCATTGTCTCAAAGGGCTTTTAAAATTGGATCAGAAGGAGGAGTCAAGATGGTGGAGAAGTAGCAGGCTGAGACGACACCAGGTAGCACGAGATCAGCTAGATAGCTTATCAAACCATTCTGAACACCTACAAATCCAAAAGGAGATCGAAGAGAGCAACAATTCTAGAAACAGAAAATCGATCACTTTCTGAAAGGTAGGACCAGCAGACAAGTGAATCCAACGCGATGGGAAGATAGACCCCAGGGGGAGGGGCCGGTTCCCGGCAAGCAGCGGAGCACAAAATCAGGACTTTTAAAAGTCTGCTCCACGGAGGGACATCGCTCCAGAGGCTAAACTGGGGTGAAAATCTCGCAGGGACAGTGTGGCCTCAGGTCCCGCGGGGTCAAAGAAGGATCGGGGGTGTCTGAGTGTCTCAGAACTCACAGGTATTAGAGCGGGGAAGCCGGCTGCGGAGACAGAGCTGAGGAGTGAGCTCTGAACTCGGGGTTACCTTGAAACATAATCTGTGACACAAGTCGGTGCTCTGTGAGTGGGGTCCCCACAAGATCCAGGGAGACTCTGACCTGGGAGAGCCGAGGGATCTGCGGGGTTTAGAGACTCCAGGTGGGGCTCTGTGCAAGAGACAGAGATGCTTGGTCACAGGCTGGGTGACCTTGGATCGCAGCCAGAGGCCAGTGAGACGGGAGTGATTGAGCACGATTTTCTCCAAGTGCGATTTTCTCCAAGCGCTGGCGGCCGGGGAGATGGGAGTGATTAAGCGCTTTTCTCTGAAGGCACACTGAAGAGTGGGGCCCCGAGCTCTCGGCTCCTCTGGCCGGAGATCGGAAGGCTGCCATATTCATTCCCGTTCTCCAGGACTCTACAGAAAGTGTTCAGGGAACAAAAGCTCCTGAAAGTGAACCCGAGCGGATTACTTAGCCCGGCCCCTGGTAAGGGCAGTGCAATTCCACCTGGGGCAGAGACACTTGAAAATCACTACAACAGGCCCCTCCCCCAGAAGGTCAACAAGAAATCCTGCCAAGACCAAGTTCACTTACCAAGGAGAATAGCGGATTTCCAGAGGAGGAGAAAGCAAAGCATGGAATTCATGGCTTTCTCCTCATGAATCTTTAGTCTTGCAAAGTTAATTAATTTTTAAAATTTTTTTTTTCTCTTCTGCTAATTTTTTTTTAACTTTTACCCTTTCCTCTTTTAACGTTTTTAAACTAGTTTATCTTAACTTTCTTTTTTTTATTTAAGCTTTTTTTAATTTAAACATATAATGTAACCCCACCACCCTCTCCAACCCCTCTCCTCCCCCACCCCCCTCAGTTTGTTTTATGACATTAAGAGTCTCTTTTGGTTTGTCTCCCTCCCGATCCCATCTTGTTTCATTTTTTCTTTTCCTACCACCTTAACCCCCACCCCCGTTGCATCTCCACTTCCTCATATCAGGGAGATCATGTGATAGTTGTCTTTCTCCAGTTGCCTTATTTCGCTAAGCATAATATGCTCTAGTTACATCCATGTCATCGCAAATGGTAAGATTTCAATTCTTTTGATGGCTACATAGTATTCCATTGTGTGTGTATATATATATAGTGTGTATATATATATATATATATATACACAATGGAATACTATGTAGTA
Source organism: Taxidea taxus jeffersonii (assembly GCA_003697995.1). NCBI lineage: Eukaryota > Metazoa > Chordata > Mammalia > Carnivora > Mustelidae > Taxidea > Taxidea taxus. Next base: position 57,832 of record ML097330.1, read on the forward strand.
TTATATAGTAATAATACTATGTAGTAATGTATATATATATATGTATGTATATATATATAGTGTGTATATATATATATAAGTATGTATATATATATATATATACATACATACCACTTCTTCTTTATCCATTCATCTGTTGATGGACATCTAGGTT
>RCUC01102088.1:0-10259 GCA_003697995.1 Taxidea taxus jeffersonii
TTTACTTTTTTGGGGGGGGGGTCACCCTTTCTAAAAGGTAAGTTTCATGAGAACGGGATTTCTTTTTTAAATTTTAAGTAATCTCTATACCCAACGCGGAGCTTGAACTGACAACTCCGAGATCTTGCTCTACCCATTGAGCTAGCCAGGCGCCCCAGAACAGTTTTTGTTTGCTTTATTCACCGATATAACTACAGCAGCTAGAACGGCATTTGGAACAGGTGCACGGGGTGGATGTTCACCAAATGTTTTTGAAATTGGTGAACCCTGACCTACTGACTCCTCCCCAGCAACCCATGCGTCTCCTGATTGTACTTTTACACATGCGTTTTCTCCCTGCGGAAAACCTGCATCCTCCTCTTCGGAAACTGCCCGGGATCTGCTAACCCCGGAAGCGCCCCCTCACTGGCCAATGCGTTAGCGGCGCTCCCTACAGTGGCTCCTTCAGAGAACTTGGCAGTCTCACGGTGACTGCTCCGCCCCCTGGCCTTCTCCTCGCCTCCGGCGCCCCGCTGCCTCTCGGCCCGACACCGGGCCCTCACCCTTCCGCAGGCCCCCGGCGTCCTCCCCGCCGCCCCGGCCACCGCGAGGAGGCCAGGCGGCCACGGCGACGCGGGGACACTCCTTCGGCATTGCCTCGCGGGACTCGGCGGCTCCGAAAGGGACTACTTCCGCCCTAGCGGCTCCCGCCCCGCCTCTTCCGGCCTCACCCGGAGACCGCGTCTGCGCAACTTGCTCGTTGAAAGGGGCTAACCTGTGGGCTGGTGGGCACCCGCTAAAGATAATGTTGCCGCCTTTTTGTCGCGTGGCGCTCGACTCGGCGCTCAAGAGACACTAGGTCTGGGCCTTGGTGGTTTTTGGTTTCCTTTTGCTCCCGGCGAAGCTAGAACCTCAGCACCCTGTTCCTTTGCAAGCTTCTGTCATCCACCCCCACCCATTGCACTTCACAAAAACAGATGACACGTTTGGAGATTTTTAATTCATTTTTATAAAATCTGAGCTGGCTGGGAGCGTCAGGGAACAGCAACAGCTCAGGGAAGGGTGGGATTATCTGCTGGTCCTCGCCTCCCCAGGTCAGGGAGAAGGCGGTTTCATGGCAACAGTTGCAACTCCTCTCAGCTCCCAATGGATGCTCATGGCTCAAGCGGGGGAGGGGGTGGAAACAAGGGTGGGGGAAAGCTCCTGAGGCTCAGACACTGCTTGCTTCTCCCTTATCCCCATTTCCTTTGCTTCCCAGCAGAGCCTGACTGGCCTGGGGCAGAGCAGAGGCCCAGGAGCAGTTGGAAGGAGGTGTATGGGACAGAGCACCAAGGGGAAGGGGCCCTCGCCCCAAGGGGGGAGGGATCTCGCCCTCCCCCCTACAGCTCCCCACCGAGTTCACAGCACAGGAAACACCTCTAGTCCAACAACTCCACGCAGAGGTATACCGAGACCAGGGTCCAAAGGGGCAGGCAGGTGAGGGATGGGAAGGGGCAGTGAAGACAATAGCAGGCTCAGGAAGGGAGGCGGCAGCAACTTTCTCCTACCCATGGGAGGAGACGATGGGGCGACTGATATTGCTGTTGGTGGTCATGGCATTCAGCTCCCACCTGGAAGGCCAACAATGACAGGCAGAAAGGACAGATGGGAGAGCCTCCACCCCCAAGGCCAGAATTGCTCAAACAAAGCTATGAACACATCATCAGTCCCTTCAACATCCTAAAACTCAACCACCCACAGCCACCTCCCTTCTTAGGACCTTACTAGTAAGTTCAACAATCAGGCCCCACCCACCACCGAATCCAGTATCACTCACTCCTCCACCTGCAAGTTCATGTAGACTATCTATCTATGTTTATATACGTGTGCTTGTGCCCAGCACCTGGAAAAAACCATCTGTGTACACAGCTCAGTAAATTTCCCAACCTATCTTTCATCCTCTGCTCAGACCCAACCAGGAATGCCTGTTTTTGCTCTCCACTCCTATCCCTTTTAAGGGCCTGACTCAGGTCTCCTGGGCTTCCAGAAGCCTTCCCTGCCCCTCCCACCACATAAAAATCAAATCTCTTCTTCCCCCTTTTTTTGACAAATCTATCACTCTACAAAGATTTACCAAGTACCTCCTTATGCCCTGCACACTGTGTCACTAAATGCTGAACACACACCCTCTTCAGCTTAAACTTAACTGATACAAGGAGAGGAAGTGTCCAGAATGACCCAGAAAAAACACAATATATACCAAATAATTTTTGGTGCTTGATTTGGTCCAAAGAATGGGATTCAAAGGGAAATACCTAGGAAGGACCGCCCTTAACTCTGGAACTAATGTAACCCAGAGATTCCTAAACTCGTTGATACTTTGCAGTTAACTTTGAAGACTGAATCAAACTTTCTCAGCATGTTAAAAAAACAACCGAATAGGCTCAGGACTCAAAAAGTGATGCTGCTGAGCTTGGTTTGAAACACCAGATTTTTTTCCCCCCTTTACTTACTCGCCTGATAATTTTCAATCTCCTTCCCTCTCACTCTCCACAAGTACACTACATCTCAGCAAAACAGAAACCTCTCTCCCCTCCACACTGAGGCCAACCAAGCTCACCACATCATGCCTGTTCTGCCCACTCACCCTCAACCAAGCCCTCCTCCCCAACCACTCACTGTACCTGATATCATGGGGCAAACAGGACTGGTCCAGGTTATACTGAATCACGGCCAGTTTACACAGAGTCTTCAGACTAGGGCCTTTGAAGAAGTCAAGGAGAGGGAGCTGGTCAGAGCCAAGGAAAGGGTCCATTCCTTAACGTCACCACCCAAAGCCAGGGACCTGAAGCAGCACCACTCTGGAAATACGTGTACTTACTAAAGTCCAAAATGTGTAAGTCAGAATGATCTATGAGGTCAAATTCATCTCCCAGACCTTCCTCAGGAGATGGACTGTGGGGATCAAAGAGAGATGAAAAAAAGGAAGAAAGGCTATCTATGAGACCCTGTCGCTCAAATGCCTCCCATGCAGTCACAGACTTGGGCCCTTCCCTGAGGCCTCCCTGCTTTCCTCCTAACCTGGTACCCCCAAAGAGAACAATCTTGTCACCAACGATACAGCAGCACTGGCGCCGGCGGGGACATGGCCCCTTCCCCTTCGGTTCAATCTTCTTCCAGGTAAAGGACACTGAAGAGAAGTTGATATGGAGGTTGAATACCTACCCAGTCCAGATATCCTCTCCACCCCGACTCTCACAGGATTTTCCCCCCTCCACCATCAATTGCTCCTCGTTTTCCCCCTAAAGGCAGTGCTCTGTACCAGGGTTAAACTTCCAGAGGTCATGGAAGTGCCGGTTCAGCCTCGCATTATAGCCACCAAAGATGTACAGTTCCCCATTGTAGCCAACTGGAAGGAGAGAGGAATGCAGAATTTGAAGACAGAGGGTGGGAAGGGGGACCCCACAGGGACCAACAGACACTCACAGGCTGAGTGGCTCCGGCGGCCCTCAGGCAGCACCGGAGTTGGGGGACAGTCCAGCCAGGCCTCCGTCCTGGTGTCAAAGACACGGATGCGGTTGCAGTAAATCTCGTTGTTGGAATGGAATGGCCCAAAGCGGTCGGCACGTCCCCCAAAGACATACATATGACTGCCCAGCATTGTGGCCGAGTGGAAATCCCTCCACCGCGCAGGGTTGCCCTGGGTAGGAGCAGAGAGGTGAGAGGGAGGGGGTCAACATGGAGCCTAGGAGGGGATCTGCTCTCCCTGAGCTTCCTATGATTTCTTCAACTGAGGGTAAGGATCTGGGAGAAAAAAGAAAGGGCAGACCTTTGTGCAGATAAGGGTCCATGTCATGGTGCTGGTATCCAGCTTGTGAATGTCATTGGAAAAGCAGTCCGCCTGAGTGGGAAGAGAAAGGAAGTGAAGAAAGGAATAAAAGATGGGATCAGGGACGCCTGGGTGGCTCAGTTGGTTAAGCGGCTGCCTTCGGCTCAGGTCATGATCCCAGCGTCCTGGGATCGAGTCCCACATCGGGCTCCTTGCTCGGCAGGGAGCCTGCTTCTCCCTCTGCTTCTGCCTATCACTCTGTCTGCCTGTGCCCGCTCTCTCTCTCTCTCTCTCTCTGACAAAAAAAAAAAAAATGGGATCAGTGGTCACTCTCTGACCCTCCACCTGTCTCCCTCAAAACCTGTGAACAAGTCAAAGCCTCCTATCCCACCACCCTCAATTTTCCTTTCTCCTTCTCATTCCAACCCTAAACCTCTACTTTCCTGCCAGACGTACCAGCTGCTCATAGCCCCCGAAAATGTACATGGTCTTGCCCAGGACACAAGCTGAATGTCCATCCCGGGCTCCAGGAACTGTTCCTGACACTCGGGGTGTGGACCACTTGTGAGTATCTGAAAGAGAGGAGAAGGGCCAGGTAAGCAACCTGACACCTCCTCCTAGACTCTGGGGTGCCCTATTCCCGGCCGCCCCCAGCCCACATCTGTCCCCACTCACTTCCCTGAGGCATCATTTGGCAAAACACAGCCTCTCTGAGACCCATACTCACTGACATCAAAGGCATAAAGCACATTGCAGGCTCCTTCGGTGTCATTCCGCCCGCCCCAAAGGAAGACCATGTCGTCGATGAGGACGGTTGAGTGTCCATACCGCATGTAGGGTACCACAGGAGCCTGCCCACGGATGGCAGGCCTCACTGGGGGCAGCTTTGTCCAACGCAAGGACACTGTGGGCACAGTTCTACTCAGCCCTGGAAAGCTCCCTCCCAGGCTGTTCACCTTTTCCCAAACCAGATATTCATTCCCCCGTCCCCTTTGGCCATGGGTACCACCACCAAACCTGATTCAGCGACCCGTTCCCCTCCCTGATGTGGGTACCCAGGGATGGTCCCAGCATCAACTTACCTGCATTGAAAATGTGCACATCAATCTGACGCAGTGTTTCATAGTCTTCACCAGAGCAGTAACCCCCGAAGGAGTATACCCGGTGCCCAACAGCCACTGCAGCATGGTTCACCCTGCGGGGCCCGCCCTCCAGGTGCACTGTCCACCGTAACATCCCCTGGGTCACTGGTTACAGCAACATGCCCCCCCGGCACGGCCTGCTGCCTCTGCTACCTGCACACAAGTTAGGGCCACAGGCTCCTCAGGCAGGGCCTTTGTCTGGCTCACCGTGACTCTGCCCAGGACCAGCCCTTGACTCCAAGTGTCACCCTGACAGCCCTCCCACACCACCCCTCCAAAGCTCAGGTGGCTGGCCCTGGCCCAGGGGAGCGGCAGAGGTCAGGGAGTTTGCCCTGGCCCTGTGTTCTCCAACAGGGAAGGATGGGGCCACTCCGACCTCACTGACAGCTCAGAATCTGCTGATCAAGGGCTCGGCACAGTCATCCTCATTTACTCATGGAGGTCCCATCGCGTCCCTGGCCTGGCACAAGCTCCAAGTGCCCCCCAACTCCCCCCACCCCAACCTCCTTCCCAAGGCAGTACATTCTCTTGTCTCTCTGGCTCTGCTCTGCTTACTGCCACCTCTCTAAGAATCTCTGCTCTTTAAGGTGGGGAAAGGGATCTCAAAATACTCAGGACTATTAATAGCCCAGCCAACCCCAATCGGTTCACTGAAAGCTGGCATTGGTGCTTCAAAGCAGAAAAGCTTTTAGGGCTTTAGAGTGAAAATAGTCGCCCGGGACAGGGTGGGATTGATCCAGGACAGGGACCTCCAGGGATAGTTAGCCCCTCATAGGGAACTCCTGCCAAGCTGAGCTGTTGTTATCAGGGTCATCCAGGGCCCCTCACAGGCACTCAGAGTTCCTTTGACAGCTGTGCCTGGTATCCTGCCAAGACTAGGAACTTAAGCCAGAAAGGTATGTGTCTGCTGGGGACTAAGGGGGTGGGGGAGAAGAGGAGGTGTTTTCCCCTCCTGCTACTTCCCCAACCCTGCTACTGTAAGGATAAACAAGCTATTTTAGCAGCTCTTTTCCCACTTGGATCCCTGAAATGGGGATGGGGTAGGGTTGCATTAGAAAAGAGAAAGGAGGGGTGCCTGGGTGGCTCAGTCAGTTAAGCGTCTGCCTTTGGCTCAGGTCTTGGCTCAGGTCTTGATTTCCGGGTTCTAAGATAAGAGTACCACAGCCGGATCCCTACTGCCTACTCAGTGGGGAGTCTGCTTCTTCCTTTCTCTCTGCCCCTCTCCCAGCTCATGCTCACACAGTCTCTCATAAATAAAGTTAAAAAAAGAGAGACAGAGACAGAAAGGAAACAAACAAAAAATGCCCTTAGGCAGGACAATAAATAGACCCAGGCATGACCTGCCAACCTAGTGATAATGGGTACATCTGAAGGCTCTGTCAAACTCGTATTGCCTTTGCTGGCAGGCACCTGCTGTGTTTGAGTGGATCATCTGTTCCCTGTTCAGGAAGCCCTGGCAGAAGTAAGAGCCTGACAGAACCTCAGACACAGAGAAAGCAAGTAAGGGAGGCCCCTTGAAAGAAAGAGACTCGGCTTTCAGCTGGCTTGCCTGCCCCCTCCCCCTTCAACCTCCCTCAACCCCCCATCCCTTGCTTTAAATAGCCAGCCTGCCAAACCTGAAATAGCCCCAGCAGGAAACCACTCTCACTTCATTATTCCTGTCCTCAATCCAACAGATCTCGGATCTGGGCTTGCGGGGAGATAGAAGGTTGAAGGGTTTAGGAATTCGAGTCTTTCATTTTCCCTCAAAGCTTCTACTTCCCCTTCAGCTATGTCAAGGTAAAGTAAAGAATTCACAGGAGAAGAGAGAAGCAATTCCATCCAAAGGTGGACAGAATCGTAGCTTCTTCACAAGGAAAACTCAAAACTCATGGAGAAAAGCTTTCCCCACCATCTCAAGGGCCCCGCTTATCTCTGGGTCTCCTGGATCCTTCATCATTGCTGCATTCTCCAGCTTCTTCCATTCTCTTCACGTACATACCCCCCTCTCTGGTCTCTTGCCATGTTCACTCCCCGTTTCTGGCCCTTCTTGATCTCCTGAGAGCTTTGCAGTTTTCTCCTTTTTCCTTCTCCCACCGCACCAAGCTCCACCCCGACAGCCCTCCATTTTCCCTGAGCCACCAAAGGAGAAAAAGCTAATATTCACTGACTCCTTTCGGCCAGGGATATTCCTCACTCTACATGACGCTACCCCTGTCTTCTTCCAGTCATCCCAACCTCCCCTCCCCCAGAATACTAAACCCTCCCCCCCGCTTTTTTTCCATTATCCTCAGCTTCCCCTTCTCATAGCCCAGTCTTCCTTCCAATTCCCTTCAGTGCCTCCGCCAGCCACCAGGTCTCCATCCGTTTCCTCACCATCCTCCCCCAGCCCTTCTTTCCCCGTTAACACTCTCCTTTCCCATCATCCCCCTAGTTCCCTCCCCCCCCCCCCCCCATTACTCTCAGGCCCCTCCCCCACGACTCCAGCTCCAGGTATGGGCGACCCCAGCCCCTCCAATTTTCCTTGTCCCTTAACCCATCCCGGGCTACCTGCCAGGCCGGGCCGGGGCGGGGCCGCGGGTCCTCGCGCTGCCTGCAGTCTAGAACCCGTTGCCCGCCAACCGACACCTCAGTCCCCAACGAGATAAACACAGCCAGGCTCCGTCCTTCCGGCGGGCAGCCGTGTGCGCACGTGCAGTCAGAGCTAAGTACCCGAAGCCTACCGGGACTTGTAGTCCACGGGTTTCCGGGAGGTCGTGAGGGGCCGAGGAGTGGGCAGGAGCCGAAGGAGATTGTGCGCATGTACGTATATGTGTCAAAGCCCTTGGAGGGTCACTGGGTAATGTAGTCCTTTGTTGTCTGGGCTGGGGATGGCGGAGGCGGAGCAAGGGGCGTACTCCTCGTCCTCTTCGATCGCGTCAATCATGAGCACGGGGCGGGGCGGGAGGACCAAACGCCAGAGTACGTCCTGCCCCGCCGGAAGTGAAGGTGCGGGTTCAGCCGCGGGCTCGGAGCGGGTGAGGCGCGCGGAAACACCAGCGCCGAGAATCGGTGGGGGCGGGTGGCGGACGCTGCAGCTGGGGCCATTTGAGGGGAGCCCCTGGGGCCTGAAGGGCATTTGTCAGGCGGTACAGAAGGGAACCTGTTGGAGAGGGGAGAAGGGGGCGGATGCGCCCTGCCTAGGGGAGCATGTTTGGCGACCCGGAGTTCCCGGGTCGAGGGGGTAGGGGAGGGCGAGGTTCTGGACTGAGTGTCTTTTGGGAGGTGGCGTGTTCGGGCTGTTATTTAAGAATTGGCAGAGCAAGTGGGGTGGGCCTCGGTTCAAGATATGAGTCGATTTAGAAGGTGGAGGGCCCAGGAGAGGGTGGGGTGCAGGAAGCTTGGGAGCGTTTGAATGTTTTGCGGGCCCAGGAGACCTCAAGGAACTGGATGAGGGGCCGAATGTGGACCTAATTTCATCCGATCTCTATCCTCCCGCCTCCCCGTTCTTGCAGCCCCTGCCCGGATGGCAGCAGTAGTTCTAGGGGGAGACACCATGGGCCCCGAGCGTATCTTCCCCAACCAGACTGAGGAACTAGGGCCGCACCAGGGCCCTACGGAAGGCACTGGGGATTGGAGCAGCGAGGAGCCTGAGGAAGAGCAGGAGGAAACGGGGGCAGGCCCAGCTGGCTACTCCTATCAGCCCCTGAACCAAGATCCTGAACAAGAGGAGGTGGAGCTGGCACCGGTGGGGGATGGAGAAGATGTAGTTGCTGATATTCAGGATCGGATCCAGGTATGGTGGAGGAGGCCCTGTTCTGGCCAGGTGAAGCTGGGATCCCAGAAGAGCTGGCCCTGAGCTGCCTTCTCTGGCTCTGCAGGCCCTGGGGCTTCATTTGCCAGACCCACCATTAGAGAGCGAGGATGAAGAGGAGGAGGGAGCTACAGGATTGAGCAACCACAGCTCTATTCCCATGGACCCGGGTAAAGAGAACATTCTTTCATTATGGAATAATGATGGAGGAAAGGGACTGGTCAGACCCAGTAAAGGGAAGTCACAGAGGAACACCCTGATCCTGAAATGATAGTTTGTAATCTAAGATTTTACAGACTTCGGAATCCAGGTGAAATGCTATTGTGCTAGACTTGGGTGGTGGGCAGGGCTTGCCTGGAAATAACAAGATAGATTTGGTCGCCCTCTGAGCCCAGGGGTTATGGGTTAATTCAAGGAATGGGGAGCAGAGCTGGTCCCATAGTTTCTATCTCCTGACTGTTCTGTCTGTGATTTCAGAACATGTGGAGCTGGTGAAAAGGACGATGGCTGGAGTAAGCCTGCCTGCGCCAGGGGTTCCAGCCTGGGCTCGGGAGATATCAGATGCCCAGTGGGAAGATGTGGTACAAAAGGCTCTCCAAGCCCGGCAAGGGGCCCCAGCCTGGAAGTGACTAGCCTGAGAGCTGCCTTATCCCCTTGCATTCCAGGCCAGAACCAGCACAGGACTGAACACATCCCTGGTTGTAACATCCACCTCCATCTTCCCCATCTCCCTTTCCACATCAAGGCAAATCAGACTTCTTCTCAGAGACCCACTTTATTCAGTTCTGTACATATGGGGACATCGGCCCAAGCCCAACCCATCTTAGCATGTATCACTCTGTGGAGAATAAAGCACCCTATGTACACAGCCAAAAGCTGCACTGCCTGTGCCCCTGGGACCTGGGTCCGGCCCTCGTCAGCCCCTCACCCCTCCAAGTCCAAGGTCCCCCAACAGGGACAAGTGAGGGCCTGCCTATCATCAGCACCAACCAGGAAATAAACAGGTGCTGAGGGAGCCATGCTCGGGGAACTGCACCCCGCTGCCTCCTGGCTTTGGGAGCCGACAGCCCGGGAAAGCAGTCAGCCCCAGGGTGGTCCCTTCCATGTCTGTGATCCCAAGGCTGCTGCTCATCGAAGAGGGGACACAGGGTAGGGTGTTTGTTCACCCCCTTCTCTTGGTCCGTCTGGGCCTATATTCATCACCTGTGGTCCATAGCCTATGCTTTTCTCCTTTTGACCTCCCATGTGGTCTTGGTCAAGCAGGGGGTTAAAGAAAATAATTCAGCCCCATCAGCCTGCACACTGCTGGGGCTGGGGGCCTATTTGTGCCTGTTGGGGGTTGGCTCCCCTCCAGCTACTCCAGGGGCCAATGGGACCTGACCTAACTTTGGTGAGAGTAATCTCCTGCTGCTCCCTATGTGCTTCAGGGGAGGGAGCGAAGGAAAAACACCTGGAGTTCAAAAGGGGATGAAGGGAAGGGGAGAGGAGCGTTATGTATGTATCCTGTGTGTATTTCTCAGAGCAGCCTCAGGTAGCTGTGGGGTTAGGAGCAGGACGG
>RCUC01102089.1:0-28067 GCA_003697995.1 Taxidea taxus jeffersonii
TACACGTGTTCTCTCTCTCTCAAATAAATAAATCTTAAGGAAAAAGTCTATTTAGGGAGTATGAGATTTTGGCATAGTCAGGACAGTGGCTCCTAATCTTTTTTTTTTTTTTTTTTTTTGAGACTGTGGTTAAAGCTACACAATTTGTCCTCTGAAAACCCCCCCACCACAGACATACACCATTTCTCATGCATTTCGGGGATTTATAGACGTCCGTTGGACCCTGAATTAAGGACTTGTCCAAGAATATTCTAGAAAGAGGCATGTGGTCGCTGTGATGTGTACTTTATACCTAGCAGGCCACAGCCCTTGGAAACTCCTAGAGTGACAAATGAGATTTATATTACGGTACATTTTCATAGGCATAAAAGAATGTCTTCATAATTTATAATCTCCCCTGTGCTTAAGATAAGTGGGGAATAGACTGGGTATGGTATGGGGTTTCTTTTTAGGATGATGAACAGTGTTCCCAAACTGATTATTGTTTTGGTTGCGCAACCCTGGGAAGATACCAGAAAACATGGAATTGGACGGTTCAAATGGATGGTTGTACAGTGTGTGAATTTCACGTCAATAAAAGTGATGAACGCCCATCTTTGTGCATGTGGGTGTGCGTACGTGGGGTGTGTGTGTGTGTCCTGTGCCCCACTCCAGCAGAAGCTCTTCGAGCCTGTGTGGGGTCCCCGTGTCTCTTTGCCCTCTGCCACAGGACAGAGGACGTCAATGTTCTAGACGGAGGTTGCTCCGTTAGCCTGAGTCTCGCTGGGGAGAGGATGGGGGCAAAGCCACGGCTGACCTTCTGTGGACATGCAGGATGAGAGATAAATAAACTTTTTTAGGGAGACAAGAAGCAGATAAGCCAGGGATGTCGCCCGCACGCAGGTGGGTGGGCTGCCGGGAGTGCGGACCTCTCAGTACGTAGCCGTCATTCTCTTCCTCTCTGTCCTTCCTCAAGAAGGGGTCTCAGAGCACAAGGGAGGGGGATGCTGTTGTCACGATGGCTTTGAACCTTCTCGAACTGCTGTGTATAAAGAAGTAAATCGGACGTCCTGGTGGCTCTTTATTAGAGATGGGGGGGTTCTTTGTGACCCGACTCATACACTCTGCACAGAAAATACATTCTCTGACATACATTCTCTGACACTCTGCACAGAAAACTGACCCTCTCCAGTGTTCCAGGGCAAGGTGGCAGAGGGGCTGCTAATGTGGACTCTAAGTGTGACTGTCGAGCAGAGGGGGGCTGGAGTGCCTCAGAGGCTCGTGGAGCAGGCAGCGTTGGTGGGGCGGGGCTTGGATGGGTGGCCATGGGTGCTTATGGCACAGGGGCTGTCCCCTCCCTGAGGCATCATCATAGCCCCTTCCCTACCTGGAATCCCTCCCAGAGCCGTTGAGATACATGTTCTCGGTCCCAGGCTATGGGGTCTGGCCAGCGGGTCACCTGTGAGAGGGTTCCAAGGGAACAGGATTTGGAAACGGAGCCATTTTTCAGTGGTGTAGGGTTTTCCCAGACCTGAAGATCTGGGAACCTGAGTCAGGACTGTATGCCTGGGTGTGTCTGGGTGGTGGCCAGGAGAGGAAGGGATCTGAAGTTCAGGTTCACACGAGCGTGGGGAGTGGCTTGAACCTGGATGACGTCCTTCGTCACAGGTACCCTTGGGCTCTCAGCGGAGTGACCACACCTTGCACCTACTTTGCTCTTTCTCTGCATTGTTCCCCGACCTTGGATGAGCTGCTTAGCCCACCTGGTCTGTTTCTACGTCTATAAACTGAGATGGTGTTATACATGGCCCAGACCCGGCCTCAGCATTTTGGGAAATTCTTGAAAGAAAGGTGGCACCTGGGGTCATTGAGGGGCAGGGCCGGGGGAAAGCGCTGGTCAACTTATTTTGGCTTTCCCCTCCCCGCTGCCTCCCTTCAGGGGCAGGAATTCCAGTTCCACGGGCTCAGCATCAACGAAGCTCTACCTCCAGGCCAGGCATTGGTCTGTGCACTTTATACGGCATTTTATCTTCATGATAGCAGGTGACCGAGATTTGTTGTCTCCATTTCACAGATGGGGAATTTGAGGCACAGAGCAGTTACTGACTCGCCTGAGTTTACACGGCTCCTAAGTGGCAGAGACTGAGTCCGGCTATAGGTGGGCTGCCTCCGGAACCCCAGAGCCCATCCTCTTAATAACTCCACTCTCGGACCCCTTGGCTGTGGCCCCCGCAGGTCCAGCCTGGGCAGGCGTTGGGTCTCCAGAACCAGCTGGAAGGTGGCACTTCTCAGAGTGGGGGCTACTCTAGGAGAAGGGCTGTGGGAGAATACTAAGGAGGTGCCTGAAACCAAGTCCCCTCTACACCCAGTTGCCAGCAGGGTCTAGGCATGTGGGCAGGGCCTGGGCTGGCACTCGGGGCCATCAGCCAGAGGGCCACATGGAGTGGGTGTTCAGTGAAGAGAGTAGAGCCTGGTTGATCAAACAGGTTGGGATGAACCCATGCTTAGGACGTATACCTGCCCGAGTAGCAGGCTTTCCAACTGTCCGTTCCCAGAGAGCCTGAGGCAACCTTGCCTGGCCCCTGGCCTGGCTGTCTTTGGCCCCGGGCCCGCAGGAAAGACAGTGTTTTTAGGTGGCAGAGCCCAGCTGCCTCGTCTGGGGGTGGGAGTGGAGGCATATGCACCAGATTCGATGAGCTCTAAGGTCCTGCCTTACCAGCTCATAATTTGGTGCTGAGGAGGGTGTAGCTACAACCCCTGCCATCTCCTTGTGCCATCGAGTACTCTTACTTCTGTAGGTCTCCTGGGTCTTCCTCCCATAGTCCGGCCTGGGTAGCATCTGAGGACACCAGGCAGGGCCTTTGTTATTCCCTCTTTCAAATGGGTGCTTCCCGCTTCTGTTGAACCCAGATGGGTTTCATATCCTGGAACTCACCAAGTTCAGGAATTTCCACCTCGAATTGCTTAGCCCTCACTCATGCATCTGCTGCTTCCCACTTCTAGTCACGTCACACCCTCTGTCTCTGGGTGATGGCCTTTCTGGAACCCCGGAAAGGATCTATATCTTGTTCCCTTAGGGAGGCAGGTGGCTAACTTCCTAAATTGAGTTTCTTTTTTCTTGTCCATTTGTGTCTCTCCTGCAGACTCCCTGTGGTCCTGGGATTAAGGATGTCCTCCCTGATAATTTCTTTCTGTTCACTTTGTTTTGTGGACGGCACCCTGATCCACCCAGGGCAGACCCGCCATGACCCAGAAGGTGTGGCCGCGTACCTTGCTGGCCACCCAGAGTTTGTGAGGCCACCCAGAGTGCTGCGATTCTCTTTGTTGAAGCCCTACGTTCAGCACTGAGTCTGTGCTCTTTTTAATTCCAGGTATCTCTAGGATCTGCTATGCTAAACTTTAAGAGTTTTCTTGTAACCTTGTCAGCTTTCCAAAAGCTCCATCTATTGCTGAGTAAACACTCTGGTCTCAGCGGCTCCCAGCCTTGGGGATTAGACCATGTGCCCATATTTTCCAGCCTTGATTTTTCTTAGTAGATTTTCTACCCCCCCACCCCACCTGCCCTCCCCTAAGGCTTCATTACTTTCCATTTGTCCACATCTCTTTTCTCCATTTTTCTTCTTAAGGACAGATTTAGAAAATGAGATTAGTCTCGTGGCTATTTTGGCGTCATCATTAATTTTCGTCCCTCTTCATTCCTTAACAGACCGGCAGTCTCGTGTCTCTCTCTCCCTGTTTTTTTCCCCTGATGGATTTGTGAAAGTCTCTGCCCGGGTTAACCCCTTTGTCTCTTGGGACCTGCTGTGGTCCTCTGCCCTTTCCAGTGGGCTTCTGGGCCTTCCAGCTGGGCTCTCTGTTTCAGGTTGTAAGGACATTGGGTCTCCCAGAGTGGGGCTCAGCTGCGTGCCATCCCCAACCAACCTTGTGTCCTAGAGTCCTGTGACGTTCACTCACAGTGGCCCTTGGGGCCATGTGGCATTTTCCTGAGATGTGAATTTATTAATTCCCATCGAGAGCATCTGACCAGGTCCTGGTACATTGCAGGCAAAGCGACAAAGATGAATTACACTCAGGTCTTGGGCTTCGGCGACGTGGCTGGGGACAGGAGAGAGAGGCGGAGGGTTGAGGCCATTACTCTGTGATGTGATGGGGACTACAGGTTCCCGGGGAATGCTTATTAAGGAAGGCAGATGTTGCATCATTGGGCAAGGGGGGATTACAGCAGGGAAGGACACCCAGGGTGATGACAGACAACGCGAAACCTGGGGTAGGAGCGGGCATGGCTGGAAAAAGCTTGGTGAGGGGACGGGTGTTGAGTTATTGGGTGAGGACACTTCTTGGTAGAGGGAGCCGTGCGCTATATGCCCAGGGGCCTGGTGGTGTTTGAGGGACCACAGGCCCCCCTGCCCCAGTGACCCTGGAATCGGGCTGGCAGCTGGATTGCCACCACTGTCTTGCCCTGTGCTCCGTAATGGGTCAGTACAAATGGGTTAGGATCTTGCTTCAGCTCTGCTGGCTTCCAGCTTTGTCCGATGGTCTGAGACCTCTGTCACCAAGTCAGCCAAACTCTGAGGGCTGGTCATGTTAGGGAGAGCCCGAGCAGGAGGGGGAGTCAGGGCTGCAGGGCAGGGCTCCTTCTCTAGGTCCCCATTTTCTGCCAGATGCCTCCATGCCTCCTTCCAGAGGGAGGTCTGGTGCCTCCCTGGCCAGGGCCCTGCCTGTCTGGCATACCAGTGTCCTCGAGTTCTCCTGAGAGTTCCCACTCTCACCCCACCCCACGGTTTTTCCCCATGCAACTGGCAAAGAGATCATTTAAGCATTTCACTTGGAGCCTCCTAGATGTGCCTTTGATGCTGTGGAGTAGCACCAGAGTCTCTGCCTCAGTTTCCTGGGTGAGTGGGCCGCTGCGGCAGACCTCAATGGGACAGTGAGGTGCAGGCTGGGGGCCAACCATGGGGCCCATTCCAGCACTTCTGCATGCCCGCCTCCCACTACACCTCCTCTCATGCCCTCTGCCCCTGCTGCACCGACTTCCCTCTACACCAGCAGTGTCCCAAGCCATCTCTTGCATGGCTCTTGCCTGTCCTGGCCCCTCGCATGGCAGGCTTTCGTCCAGCCCCCATTCTCTCTAGCGAGTGGCTACTCCTCCTTCCAGGCTCAACCCAAGGGTCCCCTGAAAGCTTTCCACTCACCATGCCACACCCCATCCCTTTCCTTTGGTCCCTGTTCTTGTCCTTCCTTTGCACTTGTCCCAGTAAGCATGCCTTTGAATTTCATCATTATGCTTTTAGTTATGTGATGTTTATTGTCCCTGCTGTGCTGAGAGCTCCCTGGGGATGGGCCTCTTGCCTCTTTCTTCCACCACTGGACACCCAGCACGCGGCACAGCCCTGGCATATGGTGGAGTGTCAGTGGATGGCGGTGTGGGTTGGTTTCCCCTTTCTCACTGGTGAGTCTAATGCCCTGAGGCATCCAGTGCAAGGACACAGCTGGGGGCACTAGGAAGTAGGCTTCTCCCTTTGAGAGATGGAACGGCCTCCTCTGCTGCTCACTGAGCCCGTTGCCATATCGTGTCGGCGACTCTGAGCACAGCGTGCCCAGCAGGGCCCGCTCCCCAGGGACGTCAAGGGGGGCTGACCTCCCCACTCACCTAGCCCATGCCATTCTCCAGAAATAAAAAGAAATAAAAGGGCCCCTCAGTCTTCTTGCCCTTCCCCACACCTGGGGCGCCCAGCTGTGCCCCCGGGGGCAGTGGGTCTGCCCCTCTGCGTGCCAGCTGTCCGTCTGCAATCAAGAACCTCTGTTGAGGCGGCAAGGGCAGTGTGTGCAAAGAGCAACCGTGTGCTCCTTATTTATTGTGCGGAAAAGAAAACAAATTAAGGCCTTGTAATTATACATTCAGGCATGTTCTTAAATAAAGCTTAAGCAGTCAGAACTCCATTTAGAATATTAATAATTACATTCCTCGGGCCTGATCCCCAGCAGCTTTCTCTCATCGGGTCTTTCCCTCTCCTGCCGTCCTTCCCTGCTCCTGTCCCCCTTGGTCTCTCTCACGGGTGTCAGTCTCTGCTTGGACCTCAGGCACCTCCGGAAAGCCTCGCTCGCTGGCTCTGAGTAGGCATGCGTGCGAGTCCATGTTGGGCTTTTCAGAGAACATCAACAGCATTTATTAGCTGATCGCATAGGTGGGCCTCGTAGGATTTTCTTGCCTTGCCCCCCTCCTCTCCCTTATTTTGGTGAAGCACCGAGGAGGGGTGTGGGGCATGGTGCTGTGTCTCAGGGCACAGACACTGGAGTCTCTCCAAACTGGGGTCCATCCCAGCCCGACTGCTGAGCAGCTGCGGGACCTCAGTCAAGACATCTAATCTCTATGAGCGGGTTCTTGCTCTGGCGCTAAAATCACCCCTTTCCTAGGCTTGTGTTTTGGGACTTGGAAGAGAGAATGCATTTGAAGTCTTGCACATAGTGAGGTCCTTACAGATGTTAGGTCTTTCCATCCACACGTCTCTCGATCATCTGAGAATTTTGTGGAGTTTCTATTTTGTTGTCCCAGACTCACACTAAGATGCTAGGCACCTGTTAGGTTTCCTAAATCCCTGTGAAATGAGTCGATGTGTCTGTTCAGGGTCCCGCAGGTGGACACGGAGTGGGGGTGGTCATGTGGTGTGATGTTATGAGAGTGGCACGGACATGTGCCTTCTTAGGACTGATGACCAGTTCCCTGAGCAACATGCTCACCCCCAGTCTGACTACAATGCTTTATGAAGTGCTCTCGAAAGTACCATCTCATTTAACGGGCAGTATTAAGATGAAGTAGCATCATCCCTATCTTCCTGCTGAGGAAACAGAAAGAGTGGACTACCCAGGGCCACAGAGCCGGAAGCAGTGAAGGCTGGACCAGACCCCTAGGCTCAGACGCCCAGTGCCTTGTCTTTTCTGCTGCACTGGGCTGTTCCCTAAGTCATTGCAGACACCGGGTCTTGATGCTGCTCTGACACTTTCCACAGATCCATCACCACCGTGATTTTTTTTTTCTTAAGTTACTGTTCCTGCTACATGGGAAACACATACCGACATTGGCCTTACTGGCAATATTGTGGTAGCTGGGTCACTGTCAGAGACTAACTCAAAAGTCATCTGAAAACATTCAGATATTCTTAGATTCATGATCTAGATTAGGTGACTGGATGAAGAATGCTACAGTGGGCCTTGTTAAATGCAGGTGAGCGGTGCTTTGGAAGGGTCTCCCCTTGTGGCCAGCATTGTGGCTTGGGATGGGGAGGAATGGAGACACTAAGGCAGGCCTTGGTCCAGATGGAGCTGGAATGTTCAGTCTAGTAAGGAAGATAAAGTTAGCTTTCTTAGACCAGAGATGCCAGGATGCGGACCATAGCAGGCAGAACAGTTTGTGTATCCTAGGGATGCTGGGGAAGGACATGGCTCTTAAATTTGTTTTCGAAGGAATATATGCAGCATTACGTAGGAAGAGGGAGAAAACTCATGGAGTGTGTGTGTGTGTGTGTGTGTGTGTGTGTGTGCATTTGCAAGCAAGCAGGGAATGAAGCCAAAAGAAAGAAAGAAGAAATATTTATTGTGTTAAGCTCTCTGCTAAGCACTCTTGCAACAGTGATCCTGTTCGAATGAGTGGTATGCTTCCTGTTTTACAGATGAGGACTCCTGGGCTCAGAGAGGTTATGTAACTTGCCCAAGGTCACACAGCTGAAGATACGGGTTCATATCCATAAATGTCTGCTCCAGAACTCATGTTCTTTTCTGTTGTATCAATGCACAGGGTGGTTTATGTCTCTGAGGGTGGTCAGGAGCCCAGCTTTTCCAAAAGGAGCATTGAAAAATTGTTTCTTCTTGGCGGGGAAACTGGTGTCTCCCTACCACTCCTTTTGCCTCCTTAGCTCTCAGCCTCCATGTTCCTCTCCCTGGGGATTCAGCACCATGGCCAGGGCCGAGGCAGTCCTGAGAGCCCGCTTCCCGGAGAGGGGTTCCCTGATCCTGGGCTCTCCATTTCTCTCTCTCTACCATCCTCTTGTTTGCTTGTGGTTCATCTGTGCCCTTAAGTGAGAGCCACATGGCATTCAGGAAGAACCTTGCACTCGGGGTGGACAGAACTCTACTAGCCTGCCTGGCGAGACCCAGACCAAAGCAGGAAAGAGCACCTGAGAAGGGTCTGCTTGTGCCCATTCTCTCCTCCCAGGCCCAGGCCAGACAGAAAGAGGATTGTGATTTATGACTTTGGTTACTCGGAACTGGGGAATCATCTAGAGCCACGAGAAGGGAACTGGCTTACATGCATGTGTAATGCACACACAACACAAACACACACACACACAGGTGCTAGTGGGCTAATGAGGTCATGGATTCTGGAATCAGACACACTGGCTCAGCCCCTGTTTTAACAGTACCAGCTTTGTGACCTTGAACTAGCTACCTAACCTCTAAGCCATAGATTTTTAAAGAATCTTTAACATGAGAACAAATCATAACAATAATACGGACCATAAATGGTTTTGGGGGAAGATTCAGTGGACTGATATCTTTAATATCTGATATCTAATATCTTTAGTAATTAGTTCCTAACAAGCACTGAATAAATGTTACTCATTATTTCTGTCCTTAGAAAATTATTTCTGTATCCCAATTTTCTTTAGTTTATTCACATGATTATTGTTAATGATTCTGGAAGAATCCCCATAGCGTGGAAAAATGATTAGCAAGTTAATTAATTGTTTGCACTTGTGTTCAAAGCTCAAGGTTTAAATTAAGTCGAGGTCAGCCATCACGGTGCTGGTATAAGAAAGAATTAGTGGAGTTTGGCACCCTGCTTAGTGCAAGATGTGTGGAATTCAGACCATTCAGTGAAATTTCCTTGGGTGCTTTCATTTAACAGTGTTTGTGATCAAAGTGCAAACTGTGTCTTCTGCTTTGTGAAAACAAAAAACTATATGCAGAAACACAGTTCATGGCTCCTTGTGTGGGTGGTCACCCCTGGGGGAGCCGGTCTTGGCTGGGACCATGTCCCGTGTGCTTTCCCAGTCCATTCTCCTTTCTGTAAGTCTCAATCGAAAATGCCTTGGCTCCACAGACAAATGCCCTCCTGTTCCCAGTGTATCCTGGATCCTCACATAACCTGTGGGGGCGGGGCGGGGGAGGTGAAAAAACAACTCTTCGAGAATCGATATGGAACCAAGTGGGGTAGGGGTTGGTTCTGGGCTCCATATACTCAGAGTGAGATAAGAGGTCTTGCGTAAGTCTCTGGGGACTCTGCCAGATCTCTCAGCAGGAGAGAGGCCATGGGGAATAGGGACGAACACTGCTTTCCCCAAACATTTTGCAGAATTGGACAACAGAGGCCAAAAGACCGTGCATGGTATAAATTACGGAAAACAGTGGTGTAATGACATTGTTTGGTGAATAAATTGAAGCCCTGAGTCATGAGGCCAATAACAGAGAGGGAGCAGAGAAGTGTAATTAAAAGGAGAAAAGCCATGTTTTCAGCTGACACTGGAAGCGAGATTGAGATCGAGATCGGGGTGGGGGCGGGAGGCCGGAGGCTGCTGGCCCCTAACTGTGGCTGCAGCTCAGGAGAAGAGACATGGCTGTTACTGACAGTCAAGGTGACTGAGAAAGGAGGCCAGTGCTTCTGACACCGAAGAGGAGAGCAAGAGTGGTAACATGGAGAGTTTTAGTAGAAGCAAAGCCATGTGAGCTTTGGAAATAAGATTAGCTATAGGACCCTGAATTCTGCAGTGATTTAGAATAAGCTGGGCTGGGAGAAGTCTGTGTGAAGACAGATGAGAACCTGGGGAAGCAGGAGGGGGATCAAGAGTGGGGCTGGGTCTCCTAGGAGTACAGGGTTCTGGAGATCATTCTCTAGGATATCTCTCTCTGTAACTGTATACTTTCTTGCAAATACCCTTGGACCTGCCCTTTCTAAGGATTAAGGGGAAAAAAATCCCCAAAAACAAAAAACAAGATATTTTAGAGCAAGGATACCTTACCCTGGGCCAGCTGACATGCATGGGTATGGGGACTGTGGCCGACCTGATTGCCCCCCACCATTCTGTGGAACCATCAAGGACTAAAGATCATAAGGAACATTCAGATTCTGAGTCACAGGCAAACCTTTCAGACAGGACTCCTTCCCCAGATTCTTCTGGAAATGTAGGCATTGAATGGTTTCCATGGGAGAACTTGTCTCCTTCACTTCATGCACCAGGGCCTAGCATTGCCTGGCACGGACTAGGTGCCAGATTAGTGTGGGCTGAATGATTGAGGGGGTGGAGATTGGCTTTCAATATAATTAGAGCTGAGATGATACTAAAACTTACTTTGTTTAGAGGATTGGCCTGTCTCTATTATTCTCGCTGTAAACCAACAGCTGAAGGGTGCCTAGCACATAGTAGGAATTCAGTAAAGTTATTGTCCAAACTGGGACACTGTTTTTTAAAGAAGATTTTACCTATTTATTCATTTACTTATTTGGAGAGTGGGTACTGGGGAAGGGGCAGAGGGAGAGGGAGAGAAAGAATCCCCAGCAGACTCTGCACTGAGCAGGGAGCCCGAAGTGGGGGTTCAATTCCATGACCCGGAGATCATGACTGGAGCCAAAAGCAAGAGTTGGATGCTCAACCAGCTGAGCCAGCCAGATGCCCCGGGACTGGGACCCTTTTGAGGGTGAAAGGGAACTAACAGAACGGGATTCCGGGACAAGAGACCAGAACTGGGACTGTTTGGGCAAATGGGGATGTCTGGTCACTGGTCATCGGTACGTGTAGAATGAATGGATCTCCTGTCCTTGGAGCTATCTAAGGGGAGTGGAGGTTTTATGGGATTTGCCTCCTTTTAGCCAATGAACTTCCATTTATCCTTGGGATCCTCAGCTAATGTTTCCTGGGCACCTACTGTATACCAGGCATTTTGCTTGAACTGGGGATACAAAGGGATCAAGAAAAGCCCTATTTTTACTTGTAAGGGGTCCCCTGGCTAATAGGAAGCCAGACTATTGACAGACAGACAGAGTGACAAGTGCTGAACTAAAGGGATGGACAGACTACTCGGCGGCCCTGGAGGTGGGAAAACTAAGAGTTGGGAGGCGGCAGTCAGGAAGGCTATTTGGAGGAAGGCTATTCCAGGGGGTCCCGGAGGTTGATTAGGCATTTGCCTGAAATTCTGGGAGGATCCAGAGTGTCAAGGAAGTCTGTTCCTGGCAGAGAACTCACTGCAGATCAACTCAACAACACTATGTTGCTGGATGCTGGGGACAGTAGAATTGTGACTAAGATAGATGGGCCATGACCTCACAGACTGCTTGAATGCTTGCCATCAGATAGAGAACCATATATTCCATTAGGGCTGTGATGGTAGAATTGCCGTGAGAGCCAGGAGCCAGGAGCCAGGAGCCAGGAGCCAGGAGCCAGGAGCCAGGAGCCAGGAGCCAGGAGCCAGGAGCCAGGAGGAGAGGCACCTATCCCCGTCTGGGGCGCTGACCCAAGCAGCACACTCGGTGGGGAGAGAGGCTTCCAGGTACCCATGTGGACTGTGAAGGGGGAGCTGATGCGCCCCTCCCCGCAAGCCCCCTCCCATATGGTGGCATGGGGAGCCTTTCACCCGGCCCCCCTTAGTTTGCTATCATTCCCCGGCAAACAGAGGGCTGCAGGACTGGGCAGGGGCAGCAGTGCTGGCATGCAGAGGTGGGAGTCCAGAGGTCTCAGGATCTGGAGGAAGAGGCTGGGTGGGAGGTGGTGGGGGTAGACAGGAAGCCAGGGGAGGTGGAGGGAGCCGGGCATTGCTTAGGAAAGGTCCATCTGCCTCCCCATCCAGAGCTTTCGAATGTAATATTAAAATGTTCCTCATTATTTTCCTTGGATGAGTTTGCTATCCTGATATATTAATTATTCTTAAAGGTCAACAGCGCTCTTTCGAATCCCCTTCTGTTCTATCATGTAATCAGTTAATTAATTGGAAACCATTTAGCGGCGTCTGCCGAGCGCATTGTTGGGGGCGAGTTTCCTTGTTTTGCTGTTCCTGTGGCGACAGCTCCCTCCAAGCGCCATGGCCATGGAGGGTTTGGGAACTTGAGCGTCGGCCCCACCCCTCGTCCTTCCCCTTCCCCTGGTGGGTGCCCCCCCCTTTAGTTATCTCGTGAACAGTTGTGATATCTCACCACCTTTGTTCTTTCCGAGTCTCCACTGGTAATAAAAGTCCGTTTTGGTGGACTGCCCACATAGGACGGGCACCCCACATGCATTGTTTTATTTCATTCCCACCATCTGATGTGCTAGAGATTTTGCCCCCATTTCAGAGGAGAGAGGAGGCCCCGAGTGCTGAAGAGAGCTTTCCAAGAACTACATAGCCAGAAAGGGGCCACGCAAGGAGAGAACCTCCCGGGAACGTTATGTTCTTGTTTGCTGTGGGGCTGGTGCTTTGAGGACTCCGGGACAGACTTGGCTTGGGGCAGAGTCTTATGCAGAATTCTTAGTCCCAGGTGCTGCTGGTTCATTACAGGGACAAGCGTTTGATATGACACGGAGCCCCATTATTTCTTTTTTGTGCTTCCATTTTGCCTGCTGTTTCTAAAGTCAGCTGTACGCACAGATGAGTAGCAGCGCTCCCAGATGTGCCCAGCGCCACAGCACGAGGCAGTCGCGCTAACAGGCTGGCCCGTGGTGCACTCAGTGGCCGCTCGGCACGTTTGTTCTGCCTCAGGCCTCCCACCCATGTGCCTCCTGGAGATGTTCTGTGGGGCGCTCCACCCCTGGACATGTTGTTATGTGTCTGACTCTAGCAGGCCCCTCCCTGCATGTGGTCTGGTCTGCAGGAAAGGGGGGAATACATCGTTGGACAAGGGCTCTCCATGCCTCTCCTGGTGGGTCCCTCAGTGCTGTCAGGTGGATTGCCACCCTTTTAGGCTTTACATATGGTCCCCGTTAGACCAGGGGACGCAGTGGGAAATCTGATTCGATTCCCCCTTTCAGGGACCAAGAGTTCCAGTCTTCCCAGACCTGGGGCTTGGGAAGCGTTTTCTAAATTCGGCTTACACGTGGTAAGATTTTGTCCTAGTGCATCTTGGGATGTCAGGGGTCATGGGAAGCACAGGAGCTGGAACCCCAGTAACATGCCTACTCCTGCTACTCCTGGTAGGTGGTAAGGAACACGGACTGTGGCTAGGCTGTGGGGGTCCAATTCTTGGCTCCCCCTTGCAGCAGTTGCTGACCCAGGGCAAGAGACCTAATCTCTTTGCTCCATGATCTCCCTTCTGGAAAGTAGAAATGATGACGATGATGGTGATGGGGATGGTGGTATGTACCTCATGGGGCTGTTGGACCCAGAGTTTAGGTGAACTCTTATGTGTAGAACTTTCAAGAGAGCTGGCCCAGAGTAATCGCTGTGTGTGTTAGCTGCTGTCGTTACCAGCCCATGCACTAGTGCCGTGATCATGAGCTGCCAACCTACTGTGTGCCAGGCACTGTGTTGGACGTTTGACATTCACTAATTCATTTTCATCCTTAGAGCTGCCCCATAAGGCAGATACTGTTAGGACTTCAGGGGTCTGGAGGAAGAGACGGATCCAGAGAGGTTCTGTAACGTTCTCTGGTGGTTGGGAGGGTGGGTCATGCCATCCAAGAGGGCCAGAGCTGAGAATCTAGCTTGTCAGTTTGGCTCCAGATTCTGTGCTGTCGGCCACCACTGGGCCACTGCTTCTCACACTGGAGCAGCCCCCAGCGTCGTGTGGAGGGCCTGCTATAACATGGGGTGTGGGGCTCACCCCAAGGGGTTCTGATTCAGCAAGTCTTGGTTGGGACCCGAGAAGGTGTACTTCTAATGAGTCCCGGTGATGCTGACGCTGCTGGGCTGGGGACCACACTTGGGAAATTCCTGCCTGCCCTACGACATGGGGCTCCCAGAACAGTACAGTGGGGACGTGATGAGCTCTTCACTACGCTGCCTTGCCTGGGCTCTCCCTGCAGTGACAGATGCCCATACTTTCCACCTTAAAGACTGACGTGGTACCCACTTCCTCACGTGGTCTCCATGACCCATTCTGCTGGCCAGCCCCATGGATGAGAAGGTCCCAAGCGACAGGGGCATCCACATGTCCTCCTTGCTCTGCTGGAAGGGAGGCAGACAGCAGTTGGCGACACCTCTTGAAATCCACACACAGGGTCTGGTCTGGGAAGGGGAGGACAGGGAGGACTGAGGGGCTCTGGGTCCCCCGAAGCCCTTCGGCAGCTGTCCATAAAGCCAGCTCGGGAGAGAGTGGCCTCCGTTAGCCCTTTCATCCTAGGGGATGACACCATGCTCCAAGCTCCTAGGAAAATCCCTTGGGTTCTGGGCTCAGGTCTCTGCTTTTTGGTGCATCCTCTGGCCTCAAGGGGACCCCCTCCACCGGGCAGTTGAGCAGGGTCCCAGGCTACTCAGTTTAGTCAGTTTCTAGCACTGTTGCAGCCCTTTTCCTGACTGCCTGGTGGTGCCTCCCCCTTGGACTCCCCCGCCCAGGTTCAGGTGGGAGTGCTCAGTTCCCTTTCTGTTATTAACTGTGGCATCTGTCCCCAGGAGCTCCTATGGGAGATCCCTCAGCTCTTCACACGACATCCCTTTACAACTGGGTGTGTGGCTGTTTTATTCTCTCCTACATGTATGATGGTCCAGGTTTTCAGGACAGAAGGAGCTGATAGGAGGTGAAGTCAACTCGTTGGAAAGAATTTCACTACATTAGTGGCTTCGGGACCCAGACCAGCGACATCAGCCTCCCTTGGGAAGTGCTCAGTGATGCAAATTCCAGGCCAGACCCTGACTCAGAAACTCTGGGAGGTGGAGCCTGGTTGTCTGGGTCTTCTCAGCCTCCAAGTGCTGCTGATGCAGAGCTGGAGAACCCGTGCCCTAGATGCTAACCTCAAGCCCACGCTTGGACCTGGTCTCCTTCCAACCTCTCATCATGAAAGAAGGGATCAAATGCAATGTGGCCCTAATCACATTTCCTTATAAACGGACCAGAGCAGCTTTCTCTGTATCATTTTGTTGTTTTGGGGAGACCCATCGATCTTCCTTGAATCCCAAGAGTAGATCTTAGAACAGAGACCTTAGGTGCCTGGTGTAGCTAAAAGGTAATAAGCAGAAACGTGCTTTCCGCATCTTCAAGATTGTGGTGGCCCTCCTGCTCCTTCCCGCCCTTCTCCCTGCCAGCCTCCCCAGACTCAGGTTCCCCTGTCCTGACAACATGCTTGGCATTTTCCTCACCAGCCCCCGGGGGGGCCTCAGCCACACTCACTGTGGCTTCCCTCCTCCCTCCATAGGCCCTGCTTTGCTTCTAGTTACTTTCTTGATTATCCCACAGATGCTTTCTGTGTGTTTTTATTTTTCTCTTGTCACAACGGCTCTCCGATGAAACATGAGTGTCCCCACCTCTGTGTTCACAGGCCAGAATCTCTGTTGGGGGCCGTGGCTCCCCTAACCAGGCCTGGCCGGCTCTGCCCCCGAGGGGCCCACTGGTAGAAACTCCCCCCTGTGTGTCAGGTCTCACCCCCTGACCCTGGGGCTCCAGAGAGAGCTCTCCTGCTTCAGGGCAATTAGCTTTTGGTTAATTTGTCTGAGAAGAAACTCCCAAGGAGCAAAACCCCTCGAAACTATCTCCATAATGCTCAAGGCCTGGCGAGAGGCAGACTGTGTAGAGGCTCAGAGTTAATGTCAAGGCTTTTTGGTGAGCCCTGTGACCAGACCCCTGCCCCCAGGCTTCACGGCGAGCTCCCCGCCTTCCCTGGACCCGTGGGGCCCTCAGGCTCTGTCCAGGCATGTGGGCAGTGGGCTGGGCCGGAGTTCGAGTCCCACTGCCTCTCCTGAGGTTGGGGGGGAGATGCTACTTGTTGTCTCATTAAAGTGGGTTTCTCTGTTCTTTCGTTGAACTGAGATTTTGTTGATGCCTGAGTTCAGGAGGTCATCGCCTGGATCTCTGGCACCTGTTTGCATGGGCTTGGGCCTGTTGTAACTTCATCAGTGACTGGAGATGGGCCGATAAGGGGAGAGACGCCGCGCTTGAACAATGATAGACTGTGTCTGTCGAGGTCTAGGCCCCGTGCCAGCTGCTTTCTGTGCTCCGTTCACGGCAGCCCGTTTAGCCCTCACTGCCAGTCGTAGGGACAGGCCCTGTCCGTATCCCCAGCGTACACAGGAGCAGAGAGGTTGGGGAATATACCCCGGGTCACAGAACATGGACGCAGCAGAGGGAGGGCCAGCGCCCGGTCCCGTCTGATGCCCACGTTCTGTGGGGACTCAGCTGAACTCGTTGTACATTTATTGAGTGCTTGCTCTGCTTCGGGGCCTGTGAGGGCTCTCCAGCCGAAAAGAAGTGATTCTTTGCTTGCAGGAAGAGCGGTCTGCTGGGGGAGGAGGCCAGCAGCTGCAGAGCAGTCCATCAAAGCCGGCAGCCTGACACGTGGGTCCAGATAAAACGCATGGGAGGAAGAGGGGGCAAGAAGGTTGCGGACTGGGTGGCACTGGCCATACGTAGGACCATCTGAACTGGGCCTGCAGGACAGGGAGCAAGAGCATGAATGGGTAGAGGGCACTGGGCACTGTGGTGTGGAGATGGGGAAGTGCCAGGAAGCTGTGAGGGCTCCGCGAGCTCGGGGATCCCACTCTGTTTGTGTCGGGGTGGGGCATCTTCAGGGTTAGTTATGGGGACGGAGGTGGGGGGTGATGGGAAGACATACAAGCAGGGGGTTGAGGTCATCGTGTGAAAAGACTTGAACTTCAAGGCGGAGCCTGGACTGGAGTAGGTGGGCCGGGCATACTGAACGTCCAGCGATCACACTCAAGTCTGGTATCTCCTGTGTGGGGCGATCCTCCTTCTCCATCTCCTCAGCTTGCCTCTTTCTCTGCCTGTCCTGAGCTTCTCCAGCTCGAGAGGACGCCGGCACCTTCCTGGTGCTGTTGCCACGTGGTTGGGGATGACCAGAGTGATTCCTTTCCCCGTGACAAGCCACGAGGCTGCTGGGTTCTGGGTTGGATTGGCACCTGAACAGAGGACAGCTGCCCTTTGGAGAACTTAAGAGTTCTACTTCTCCACCTGTTGGCGGCTCCAGTCCACTGAGGGACCCCAGTCAGTGCCTGGCTCGTGCAGTTGATCTAGAGCTGCCGTCCATGGCTCTTAAGCCCTTGAAATGTGGCCAGTCCAAATGGAGGTGTGTTGTGAGTGTAAGTACGCGTGGATTTCAATGAATTATCTCATTAGCATTTATTAGATTGATCCCATAAATGGATGGCACTTTATGTTTACTGAGTAAAGTGTAACGTATGAGTACAACTACTTTCATCTCTTTCTTTTCACTTTTCAAAATGTGACCACCAGAAAATTTGAATTTGCATATATGGCTCCCATGATATTTTCATGGGTGAGGGCTGGTGCGCTTTTTCTGGAACGGTCCACATACTGAGTAGTTTCTGTCTTCCGTGATCGCTACTCAACCCTGTGGCTCTGATGCAGGCTCCGAGGGTGTATGAGTTTTCCGCAGCTGCTGTAACAAAGTACCCTAAACATTGTGGCTTAAAAACACAAATGTCTTGTCTTACACTGTGTAGCTTAGAACCAACATGGTCTTCGCTGGGCTAAAAAAATCCAGGTGTCCACAGGGCTGGGGTCCCTTCTGGAGGCTCATGGAGAATTTGTTTCGTTGCCTCTCCCAGCTTCTAGAGGCCATGCGCAGCCCTTGGCATATGGTGTCGGGCTCCATCTTTAGAGCCGGCACATCCCATGTCTTTCCTTTCCTCCTTAGTCACATGCCTCTCTGACCTCTCTGTCCCCGCCCTTCCACTTTTGAGGATGCTTGTGATTGCCCTGGGGCCAGGGGATAATTAAGGATAATTTTCTCATCTCAAGGTCCACACTCTTAATTACATCCACGGAGTCTCTTTTGCCATAGAAACTGATCTATTCTCAGATTCTGGGGACTTGGATGTGGACCTCTTCAGAGGACCATTATTCCCCCTCAAACGTGGGTCCGGAGAACACAGGCATGAAGGGGTGTGGCTGTATTCCAGAAATCTATTTGCAAGAACAGAGTGCTGGCCTGCAGATGCTAGCTTGCTGAGCCCGGCACTCCATGATGAATGATTCTGCACCCAGTTTCCAACGCGTGGGTTTTTCTCCCCACACCACCAAGCAATTCTGGGACACCAGCTGGGTGTCCTATAGTTCAGCTCAGATCTGTCACCATCCACGCAGGGACAGCATCAGATCCCACTCGAGACGCCGGTCCCCAATCCAGATCCTTCCTGGTGCTTCTGATACCCTGGCTGTAAATCAGAGGTCCCCACGATGCCCCCCTCCTTGGGTTCGATTAATTTACTAGAGTGGCTCACAGAACTCAGGAAACTAATTTACACACTAGATTACTGGTTTATTACAAAGGATATTAGAGAGTCCAAATCAACAGCCGGATAAAGAGGGACATAAGGCCAGGTCTCGAACAAAGGAGCTTTCATCCTTGTGGAGTTTGGAGTCTGGCCTGGTGGCACATGGAAGGGTTGTGGTTCACCAACCCCGGATCCCCTTTGTTTTAATGGGGTTTATATGGGGCTTTTATTACTTAGGCCTGTGTGAGTCCATCATCGGCCACTAGTGATGGATTCAATTCCACTGCCTCTCCTCTCTCTAGAAATCGGGGGTGGGACAGAAAGTTCTAGTCCTCTGTCCATGGTTGGTTCCCCTGACAACCAGCCCCCATCTTCAGGGGCTTTCAAAAGTCCCCTCATTCTCTGAAGCAATCTCAGGAGCTGAGGAGAAGGGCCTAAATATTGTAACAAAAGATGTTCCCATCGCTCTTACTGCTCAAGAAATTCCGGGGGTTTTGGCAGCTGTGAGCCAAGAATGCTGGACCAAGAACAAATACCTATTTCTTGACCACAGCCATCATTTCTGTAGTTATGTGGGGTGACATTTTTGGTTGGATGCCTGATGGAAAAGGTTCCGTGGTCCAATAAGTTTGAGGCTCAGTAGGTCAGATCCTTTTCTTCATAAAGGCTCTGAGAAGTTCTGCAATAAATGAGCCCATTTAATTTCTTTAAAACTGCATTTTTCAAGCAACATGAATTTTTTTCCCCTTGTAATGTCCATTAATGTACTGTGGATCTATGATTCCCAGGAACATTCTCTGGGAAACCCTGGTTTAGCCCGCACAGGGCCTTGTAGAAAAGCTGCCTCCAGTCTCCTGATCTAAGGTCAAGAGACCAATCACGTCACTTGGGATTTGATTAGAGAAAGCATTTTGGCTTCATTAAAGTTCATTAAATGAGCCATCCAGTGTAATTTAGCTGAATAAAAATGGCTCAAATGGCTTTAACTCCCACCCCCTTTTACAGCAATTTAATTGAGGGAAAAGCAAATATATCAATGATGTAGAAAAATATTTCTTGGTCTTCAAGAGGAACGTTGGGCGGCAGCCCCTGCTTCCTTGTCACAGGCACTGGATTTTAAGAGGTTGGCTCGCAGAGCCTCCTTGGCTGGTTGCAGGCCTGGGGGATGAGATTGCATATGGTGCTTCCTTCCTTCCCACTGGTTCATCCCAAGGAGGTTGGTGGCTTCATGACTCCTCATGGTGGGCTGCAGTCACCTCTGGTGTGGGGCCAACTGTACACAAAGTCACAAGGTCAAGGTCAATGCAGCATACATGCCCTGGGTCTTGGAGAAGTGGACAGTAGACTGGCAGCCTCCTCCCCCTCTGGTGGGCTCATTCCTTTCCAGCAAACTCTATGTGGGGTTGGTACTGCATGGGGGTGGGGTGGTAATTCTCTTTTCTTGACCTTCCCTCCATGTTCATCAGCAATTTCAAAAGGATCCTGGTACAGGGTGGCAGGGGAGGGAGTTGGCCATTTCCAAGAAGACCGAGGAGGTGTTTCTTTTATGGGGGAAGTGAAAGGAGGACAGACGGATTGCCAAGGGGACGTCTGATATTATGAAAGGGAAGGAAGAATTGCACCTTTTTTTTTTTTTAACATTTTATTTATTTATTTGAGAAAGAAAGAGAAAAAGTGAGGGGAGGGGCAGAGGGAAAAGCAGGCTCTCTGCTGGGCAGGGAGCCAGACTCAGGGCTTGATCCCTGGACCGTTAGATGATAACCCAAGCTGAAGGTTGACACTTAACTGACTGAACAACCCAGGTGCCCAAGGAATTGCATCTTTTTAAAATGCTGCCTTCTTGGACGAAGGAAATGAGATTGAGATCATGATGGATGCAGCCAGCAAGCCACAGCTCCTGGAGCCTACAAGATCAGGAGGGCCTTGACCTCTGCTGTGTTCCCGTTAGCTGTGCTTGATGCTCTGAGCTCAGACAGTGTTCAGAATAGACCTTTTGCAGGCAGTGAATGGGTCCTCTAGGAGAAGCCACCTTCGTCTTTGGGCTGCAGCTGAACACGCTCCTGGTTCTCAGAGGGGATGGGACTTATAAACAGGAACTGGAAGATGGTCTGAGGGCTCAGGGTGGAACCCAAAAAAGAGTGTGAGATAGAGGAAGAGGGTGGGGGGCCCAGGAGAGGAGACACAGACTATCACACAGTGATCATGACATTGGGGAGGGGGCTCCATTAACATCCCATTTATTTATACAGATGTAAGGGGAGTTGTGGGGGATCCAGGGGCCCCCAGGTCTGGAAGATGGAAAAGAGAGGTTGGGGGTTCAAAGAGGGAACCTGGCACCTTTCAGGGATCCCTTACACACTCCAGTCTTGAAACACAACCTGCCTCCCGGGCCTGCCTCTGCCAAGAGAAGAGGAAGCCCTTCCAAACGTCAGCCATGCTGTACATCCAGGAACTTTACGAAGTCTCCCAGCTTCGGGATCACTTATGGATGGGGCTTAGTGTCCCCTCCTCAAGTCTCAGCCCTCATAGACTTGGTGCCTTTGGGGCAACACAGGAATCCATCTGGTTGCCTTTTCTTGGCGACGGGATCCATCTTGAGTGACCTCTGGTTGGACAGCAGGGTTCCCAGGGTGGAGGGCGACATCCTCCCAGATCATGGGTTCTATCGTGCTGGAGTCGGCTGTCCCCTTTAGGAAGGTCATGAGGCTGCTTGCCATGCTAAGGTGTTTAGCCTGGGAGGACCTGTGTTCACCAAGGGGTTAATGGCAGAAAGGGCCATCTCAGCCCTCTGTTTCCTCTGGGTCCGATTTTGGCCATCTGTGTGTCTGGCTCCCTGTTCCCAGAGTACCCAGGAACTTCGTCATTGTTCATTACTCTGGGCCCCAGAGTCTGGACTGTGAGAGAGCCAGCAGTGCGGGACAGAATTAATGGCTGTTTGGTAGTCTCAGAGGAGGGATACGGGGACAATGTCACAGAGCTTGATTTTGGGAAAGTGTTTGATATCTCATCTCATAAAATCTTGCTCACCAAATTAATTCCAGTGGTCAGGTGGCTGGGAACCTAGCCATTGACCCAAGCACAAGTCAGAGATGGGGGATAATGGATGTGTCAGGGACGAGGCTTCCGGAAGACACTTGGTTCTTAACCCTCTAGTCTGATAAGCAGGATAACCAGCCCATCAATTACAGGTGGCAGGTGAATCCAGCTGAGGCACTAGCTGGGAGGAAAATCAGGGGTAGAGAGTTCTGAGTGGGGCGGTCAGTCAATCAAAGCCCTGTGTCTCAGCGTCCCCATTTTCCTGCACCATGAACATTTATAAATGCCTGTGAGGGAAGGGTGGCCAGAGGCGTGCTCTGCTTGTCTTGGGGTGGCTCTGTGTTTGCCTTGCTTGTCTTCGGTGTACGTAATTGTCTCTGGGGCTGGGGGCTTCTCTCGCGTGTCTCTGGCGGGGTACTGGGTACATGTACAGTTGTGCAGGTTGTGTGCACTGCCTTCCTCCAGGGACTCGTGTCTCGCAGTGCCCCCATCTCTGGCAACGTACGCCGAGGGTGTGTGTGTGCATACCTGGGAATTTACATGTCTGCACGTCGGTTGCGCATGTTCCTGGGGGTGTGGATTGTTGCTTCTTGACCGAGTCTCTGTGTTAAGGCCACTCAGACCCGTTCAGATCCACCGCAAAGATTATCAGTAACACCCGCCCGGTTCCATAAGGTCATGAATGTAAAAGTGCTGAACACAGTACCTGGTGTTCAGTAGTAAGCCCTTGGTGAGTGGTGGCTGTTGGTTTTAGTGGTAGTACAGGGAGGCAGGGAGGTGGGAGCACAGGAGAGTAGCTGGTGTGCAGAAGAGGTAAGGGCAGGCTTTCTCTCCAACGGGAGGAGATGGTCTGTGTCCCAGGGAGGTGACTGGGGAGGAGGGGAGTTGGTCGTCCTGGATACAACCCGTGAGTCCTGCAGCGGCTGCTCCATCTGGCCAAAGAGCTGGAGGAATCCAGGGGCCCTTTCTCTTCCGGGTGGGGCTTGGTGGGCGTGGCAGGAAGTAGATGAAGCCAAGACAACTCCAGGAGAACAGGGGCCCACCTCCCCCTTCCCGAATGTCCCAGGCCCCTCTTCCCTCTCCAGCTTGTAATAAGGAGATAATACTATTTCTTAGTCTTTATTTGCCCAGAATGCCTGTTATTTTCTTTCTTCTAGAATCCAATTTTCTCATGACATTTCTGCCTAATGTAGCAAAACATGACCTTTGTGAAAGGACGTTGCTGGCAGCCTGATCCCTGCCTCAGGCTCCCCAGGAACCCCCCGGCACACGCTCCCAGGCTGGTCTTCCCTCAGAGATGGGCAGGGTCCCCACTTGACCTGCCTTACACCTGCCTTAGCCCCTGCTTCTCGCTGGGGTGTGGAGGGGGAGAGACAGACGGAACTGCTTCTGAGCTCTCGGCGAATCTGGGGTTCCTGGCTGCTAACTGTCATGGGGTGATGCTCGATTTTAGAACTGGGCATTCTGTTCAAGGAGGTGCTGGAGTGAGGAGGAGACCTCATGGCAGGCGGGCCTGTCTGACTTCGACTGCCACTGCTGCGGTTGTGGGTAGATAGTGAGCCGGGAGAACAGAACAGAAGGCTTCCACCTGGGTGAGTCACTCACATTTGCTGGAACCTCACAGAGACTAAGCATAAAGGGGACTCAAGCACGGTACTGAGACCCAGAATCCTTGACCCCAAGGTCTGAGTTCCAGGTGCAAAACCCAGTGTAAAGCCAGCCGCTTGCTGGCCATGGGCACCAGATCCCCACTCCACCCTCCTGAGCAGGAGGTGGAGCTGTGCCCCACTGGTGTCCTTAAGGGGCCACCATGCAGGCCTTCCTTTATCACCCTTTCCTTCTGATCACTGGGGCATGGAGGAAGTTTGCAGGCCCAAGACGGACCGGGGGTAGGGGTTTTGGGAAGCTGAGTGTATGGACAGGTTAAGGTTTATAAGCTTTGGTGATTCATATGCAGTTAGAGCTCTTCCTTCTGTAGGCAGGAAGTGGGCTGCGGATGTGTCTACTGTAGACAGTGGTGCTCGGGCTGGAGGACTCTAAGAAGAGTGCTGGGTGCAGGGGGGGTGGAAAGGATGCCTGGAGACCTGTTCCTGTGGTCCCCTTCCTTTGTCCCCTGCACCCCCAGAAAGGGGAATGTCTTTCTAACACAGTCACTGGCTATCACCAAGGGTAGGGCCGCCTCAGGTATGACGGGGAAGCCCTGTCCCTTAGGTCGTCCTTGCGTGTGCCATCTGTCCCTGTGAAATTGGTGCATGCCGTCTGTGATGTCACCAGCCTGGACTTCCCCGTGACCTCCAGACCCAGGTATCTACCAGCCTAGCTGATTTATCTTTCTGGATATTTCACAGGCATCTCAGACTTAGCATTTGCAAGGGGAGGCTCATGATCTGAACCCCAGATATCATGCTTTTACAGCCTTCCTGGTCTCACTAAGTGATCTGGCTGCTGGCCTGATGGCTGGCATCTTCCTCCCTCCTCTCCCAGACCCAATCCAATAGGAGGTCTGGCGGCACTCTCCCCACCCCCCCTTGAATCCACCTGCTTTGTTATCTCGAATCCCCTTCCTCAACACTACTGCAGCCTCCTAATTGTCTGCCAGCTTCCAGGGTTGGTCTCTTACTTTAAGAAATGGTAATTAGATGATGTCCCTTCCCTACTTAAAGCCCTCCAGTGCCTTCTCTTTGCTCCTTAAGATAAAAATCCAAGGTCCTCACCATGGCCGGCAAGGCGGTTGTGGCTGTCGCCTCTCTTCCTTACCCCCGACCACTCTCCCCTACCTCCTTTCCCACCAGCCCCCTTCCTGCCTTTGCTCTTCTTGTGCTCACTGCCCAGAAAGCCCCAGCCCTGGCACCAATTCATTCTAGCTCTGGCCTCAGCTCGATGCTACCCTCTTGGAGGACACCTCCCTAAGTTCCTGTGTAAAGGAGCTGTCTCCCTCTCTGGCATCCATGATGGCATCACTTGGTTGTTCCCCTTCCTTCTGTCATTGGCAAACTGCCATTCCCTTGCTCATTCATTAGTAACTTGAATGTAAGTTTCAGAGGGATCTTCTCATTCGTCCACCCTTCATTCCCCCAAGGAGCCTGTATTTGGTTCCTCCCCAAATATCTGTTGTAGAAGTCATCTAAGTAGAGGTGTGCGGAGAGCGTACGCACGTGCATGCGAACAAGAGTTTGCACTTGAGTTTGTCACCTGTGTGTTTAATTGGCACCAGTGCATGCACGCGCGTGTGTGTGGATAATGTTGACCTGCGTGGCATCTTACCACCATCCCATCTCATCAGGGCAGGAGTAGTGTTCCTGCGGGGTCATGTTGACTCCGACCGTGTCTAACTGCTGCCTTGAAGGGCTGTTGTCATGTCAAGAGTTGTCTGTTGAGCCTGGCAACGTGATCACCGTGGGTGTGTTTCTTCTATTATTTGGAAGACTAATGGCTAATCCGTTCCTCTGTACATCCTAATGAGAACAATTAAATAGCCATTAGGAGGAGAACAGAAGTGTGAACAAAAGGCTGATGTCTTGATCACGGATGGGCCTCTTTGCTAGGGGAGGGACTGGGTAGAAGAAATTGTAGGTGACCTGCAGGGTTTCCCACTCTTGTGAATGTTAAGAATGCTTCTTGGTAACGGGACATAGATTCATTTATGCAAGACGAGTAAGTCCTGGAGATGTACAATATAGCGTCGTCAGTCGTTAATTAGGTGGCGTGTACACCTAAAAATGTGTTAAGAGGTTATATCTTATACTATGGTTATAGCAAAAAAAAAAAAAAAAAGAAAGAGAGAGAGAGAGGGAGAGGGAGGGAGGAAATTTTTAAAGTTGATGGTTAAGTTTATGGCATTGTTTATGGTTACACTTTCATGGGTATACACTTGCCTTGAAATTCAGCAAGATGTATGCATTAAATATGCCCAGTTTTTTTAATGTCTGTGACACTTCAATAATAAAAATGAAGAAGAGAGCTTGTTGGCTTGTGTATCCTGAGAGCTCTGTCCCCCTGTGGGAGGGTGGCCTCCAGAAGGTTCCCCTGAACCTTTACTATGGTGAGAGGATGTGGGAAAATGACCAACAGTTCTTTTTTTTTACATTGTAAATCTCTCACTTTCCTTTCCTCGAAATCCTCTCCACACCTGATCTGGGGCCTTGACTACTGGCAAATACATTGTTAGCAGAATGGAACAAAGAAAAGAACAACAAAGCCAGGCTCCCGTGAAATAACCAAGTTTCCTACCAAGAGCATTACTCATGGCAGGTCTGTCCCTTAATTTGCCCTTTCTTTGTCACTCTTGCAGAAACCTGTCGAGTAACCGGCTCACCACACTCTCATGGCAGCTCTTCCAGACGCTGAGTCTTCGGGAATTGTAAGTTTGGTTTTGAAGACCCTCCAAGCAGTAGAGTGGTGGTAGAGGTTGGGTGGGGAGAAATGTGGGGCAGTGGAACCACCCGAGGTTGGGTGTGCCCTTGGGGCTCCTTGGGCTGGGTGACACAGAGTG
Organism: Taxidea taxus jeffersonii; assembly: GCA_003697995.1. Classification (NCBI taxonomy): domain Eukaryota; kingdom Metazoa; phylum Chordata; class Mammalia; order Carnivora; family Mustelidae; genus Taxidea; species Taxidea taxus. Next base: position 25,871 of record RCUC01102089.1, read on the forward strand.
TACCATGTTCAGCGAGAACGAGACACCCTCTTTATTGCCTGATTTCTGATGCTCTTTCCAGCACATTTCTGAAGAAGACTGGGATCTTATCTTTTATCTTATCTCTGAGCAGGACCTAGTTCTGTGGTCTGTAGGTAACTTGTAGTAATTGCATTTATACTTATAATAATAGAGAGTATTTTTGATTTATAATAAGTGACACTCATAATATGTGATTTTGTAGATGATCAGGTGTGCTTTCATTGACGTAACTTTAGCTTTATCATCATGAAAAAAATAGATTCATCATCATGAGCATTATGGGAGATATGTGTTGTTATATCTCCAATATAAAATGTATTTATTCATTTTAAGGTGAAGGTTCTGAGCCCCCAAAAGGCACATGAGACACAGGCAAGATTGCATTGTTAGGAACTGGCTGACCTAGGACTTGAACCCAGGCCTCTGACTTCCGATTGTGTGCCCTTTCTGTCACTCATCATCTTTTGTCAGCCTGTTTGGCTTGCATATGGGCATTCCGATGGTGGGAGGTGGGAGGCAAGCCCGTATATTTATTTAATCTGCTTGTGGACTGCTTGGCCCGACTATCTTCCCAGGCTGATCGATGTACCTCATCCCCTCCAGCCATTTTGTGCAAACCCTTGTTGGATGGAAGAGTGAAAATTCTTGACCACTGCTGGAAAAAATAAGTAGTGTTGATGTGTGAGTCATCAAGGTCATCTCTGTGCATGAAGGACAGCATGTTATGTTGAGGGAACAAATCAAGGAATAAATTGAAAAGGAATTGAGGCATGGATGAAACTAGGGAGTTAGGGTTCCAGAGACACTGCTCATGTGTTCCCTTTTACTTAGTGACTCAGATCCAAATTCACTGAATGCAGATTTCATTACCATCTTTACCAAGAGTCAGTAGCCTTGGATCTCTGCTCATGCTGTTGGCCTTTCAATCTCCCACTGGAGGATCCCTCCACCTGGGAAGACCTGAGTCCACAGATGAGTCAGGATCTTAGCTTTTCCAATCTAGCTGGTCGAGGAGGGGACTATTTACATCCAGTGACCCAATAGCCCATTACCCTGATGGCTTTGTATACCCTACTTATCCTCATGGACCTGAGTGCCCTGATTCTTTGAAAGGCCATCCTAGGGCTGGGAAGTACAGAGGTGATCTCAACAGTGCTGGAGAGTTCAGGACAGTACTGCTGTCTGCTGTGGGTTGCTTTCCCTTCTTAAGATTTTACCCCTCCCTCTGGGCTACTCCTCTGGTGTGGCCCCAGTAGATACAGTGACCACAGTCCTTTAGCCACATAGGGCTGAGATCCTGAGGTACACTGATTAAAAACTACCTGAGCTGAGAAAAACGTAAATATATACTTACTTGTTTATACAACACTGAAAAACCTAGATGATGTCACAGACAGCTAAATGTCAGACCGTTAGACTTGATGCATTGTATTCATTCCCATCTTTGTAAGTGGAAAAAAAACCTTAGCATTAAATGAACATGACTGCTAAGATCACTACTAACGATTTCTGAGATCTGACTCCTGTGCCAGGCACTGTGCCAAGCAATCTCTTGAATTATGTACATTCGTTATTTAATTTAACCCTTGTAGTAATTTATCAGGTAGGAATTATTACCATCACTTCACATTCGGGGACACTGAGGTACTCAGCAAAGTGAAGTATCTTATTTCGGGTTACCCATTAGCCAAGGGGTAGCATATGGACTCAAGGTCTTGACCACTCTCGTTAGCTGTCCCTCAGCCTCTCAAAATCTGTTTCTAATTCAAGGAGCGGTTCTGCAATAATTGTCAAAAAGTGCATGATTGCAGTTCCTTCTTACATTGCCCTAGATCCGATCAAGGGCTCTGCCATAGAGGAGCTAACTGGGGGCTCTCTTTCTTGGGAGTCTCGTGTCTGCTTCTCCCAGAACGCCTTCCCCTTCCTCTGTAGGAGGCGAGGGACAGCATCTCTCTGGGGGACATCTGGGGTCTGCAGTTGGCTGAATTATTGAGAAAACGTTCAGTGCTCCTTCTAAAAAATCATTGGATGTGAAATCAATGATGTGCTGCCCTGGTGACCTGTTTCGTGGAGTTTCAGAAACAGTTGTTCCGCGGATATATATTTAAAGAAAATGTCAGATTTATCCCAGAGGATCATGGGATTCTGCATTCATCTTTGCCCGGGATCAATGCAC
>RCUC01102090.1:0-16056 GCA_003697995.1 Taxidea taxus jeffersonii
AAAAAAAAAAAAAAGTCATTCGATATTTGCTACAACAGAGTGTGTGTGTACCAAGTAATATGAGAAAACAGAGAAAGGAGTGGCTAATTCTGTCTGGAGTGGGGATGGGGAGAAAACATTAGTGAAGCATTAGAAAGCAGGGGACCTTTAAGTGTGAGTACCAAGGGGCAGAAAGAAAAATTTGGAAGACCAAAGATTGACTCCACCAGATCCCTGGTAAGTGAGTAAATCCCTTCCCACAGAAGCAGAAGAGTTCATTACCTCAGCCCAGCATTACTTCCCTTCTTGAGAACTGGAAGTTGCTATTTGTAGGCCATTCCTAGCATTACCCACACCACCTGATTTCTTTCCCCCTCCCACTGGCACACACAGAGGGACCTGACCCTTCCAAGCAGCAATTAGAGAAAAAGATCGGGCAAAATCAGCAAAGGAGTCATAGAGGAAGCAGGGTGGGTCCTACTGGATAAGCCTAGAGTTTTTTGGTTTTTTTTAATAGTTAAAATAACAAAATGTGCTCAGGGTACTTAGGACTTAGTATGCATTCTACCAGTAGGAAACATTTTCAGTCACTAAAATGTTGGAGCAGCTGTTGCTTCTAACATGTATGAATAGTGGTCTATAATCAGAAAGTAGTAAGTTTATCACTAATGAAGCAATGACCTAGTATGGAGATAGCAAATAAAAGGTACCATTGCCCTCTCCCCATCCCTGGGCAGACATTATTAATCAATGTTGACATGCTTTTCCACTGATCCTGGACACAACCTCAGAATCTTGGCCCTTGCTGTCATGACTGAACTAGTAGTTCTGTGGAGAATATGCTAATAACAAGGAAACACGAAGCTGTGCCTATAGAAAGATCAGGGCTGCAGTCTCATCGGTCTGATTAAGAGAGTCGTACAAACCAAAGGTCCAACTTGACAATAGGTATTCACTAGAAAATGAGGATGAAACACTATGTTAAATTTTGTGGATTGGCTTACTCAACATTTATGCCAAATCCCTTCTAGAATTCAAAAGCCGGAAAACTTAGAAACAAAATGCCCTGGTCCTTTTAAATTTCTGGCCTATGGTTCCGAAAGAACTTCAGAGAGAGAAGCGGGGCTCCATGAGTATTTTCCTGTCAAGGTCTGTGGCAGACCCAACATTGAACTGTGGTCATCAGCAGTGACAGGGGCCCCCTGATCCTGGCCCCAGTGGAGGGAAGCTGCAATAGCTCACCTGGATGTCCAGTTCTGTAATGAGGTTTGAAGAGTCCTTCCTAGAAGCTCGCCTACAGTCTGTTTCTTCATTTCCCTCCTCCAAAATGATTTCACAAACCTCATAACAGCCAACGACCTTTCTGCTTAGGCTCTGTTATCTATAACTGAACCTTCACTGAAAAGGCATGAAAACCTACTTTAGACTATATTTGCTGGAGAAAAGGTATTTGGAAAAAAAAAAAAAGTTTTAACTATATGAATGTTTTAGTTAAAACTTACATTCTTAGGGGTGCCTAGCTGGCTGGGTCAGTTAAATGCCTGCCTTCAGCTCAGGTCATGATCCCGGAGTCCTGAGATCGAGCCCCAGATCTGGCTCCCCTGTTCAACAGGATGTCTGCTTCTCCCTTTCCCTCTGCGCCGCACTTCCCCGCCACTTGTATGTTATATCTCTCAAGTGAATCAATAAAATCTTTAAAAAAAAACTTATATTCTTGTAGTTTCAGCTATTAACTCTGTGAAAATGAATTCAAAATCTGTATTTCAACCTTCATCTTTGGACCCCTTCTGCTTTCTCTTGTCTCACACTGTTTCCTGGCCTCCTATACTTGGATTTCCTGCTATCACCAAGAAGTCATATATTTATAATTTCATTCTTCATCTTCTCTTTCATGACCCTGGTCACCTGAACTCAAAATTTCAGCATAGTCCGGTCTCCCTCCTTCTCATGTACCAAATCCTGACAATTCTTTTACATCAGCTTTGTTCCACCTCTTTTCCATTGCCCTTATCCTGGGTCTGGTTCCAGCCTTTTCCAGATCAGGCTTGCACTGTTACACTATTCTACCTGATTTCCCTATGTTCGGTATCTTTCCAAACCCCTTACTCCTCAAATTTACCCTAGCAATGGCAACTCAATTAATATTACTAAAGATCATTCTCATCTTGACATTTCCCACTCATACATTTCCAGACTTCCAATACTTTGAACATAAAACTCCAGCAACTTGGTTTGGCACTCATGACTTTCACAAACTGACCGCCATCTATCTATCTATTGAAGGTTATTTCCTGCCACTTCCCTCCTCGAATCAATGTTACAGCCCACTACAGTCACACTGGTCTCCTTATGTCATCTAATTAACACACCATTTTGAAGACCCCTGTCTTGCCCAGATTGCAGTGCTCTCACTCCCTTCTCTGCATGTCATGTAAAGTTGAATGGAAAATCATAATCTATCCTCCATTAGAATGGAAAAGGAAGGGGCAGATGCCACATACTATCTGAATGACAAATAGAAGAGAATTTCTTCTTTAAATGGGAAGATAAAATTATAGATTATTTTGATTGTTTTAGTCAGTTGACTGTTGAACCCAAGTTTTATTTAGATTCTGTGAGAACTGCAATCTGGTGTTAGTCTTGTGGTTCTCCAGGTACAAAATACTGTCCACATAGGCTGAGGCCATCAAATGACCCACGTTGCATAAGAAAGAGTACCACTGACTTACAGAAATGATTTTTCTGGTGAATATGCTTGTCCTTATTGACAGACCAGAAGTTGATTAGCTTTAAACAAGTGAGACATTACCATATATTTTCTCTGTGAATATTTTAGGATCAGGATCAGGAATGCATTATTCATTTCACCAGATGGTCTTGACCCTACTTGTAGAACAATGAGACACTTTTCTTTTGCTTTATCCTCTCTCTGTTCTCTGGGGTGCTTGCACCAGCAGGTACAAAGATTCCCTCCCAGGTACGTAGCTTCTTAACACCCATTACCTCTCCTCTCACCCTGCCCAGACAATCGTGCTTTTCCAATGAGGGCTCTGATATTGCAGATGGAGTGATGCATCTGAATTCACACCTGGTGATTATAATCTGAGGCTCATTTTGCTCACCTTGCTTGCTGTCTATAGTCATATTATACAAGGGATGATGTCTAAGGCTTCGAGTGTTATTTTTGGGCCCTTGCCAGCTATCAGAACCTGACAAGCTCCCCCAATCTTCTCTCCATGTCAAGCAGCACTTCCCCAGAAGGGCTGGGTGTTTCTCTTCATCTTCTCTTCATCTCCCAGTTTTTCAATTTGAAAAACTTTAGACCAAGCAAATGCATTCTTCTCCATTCTAGGAAGATGTGCCTGCCCCCAGCCAAATGTCTATCTTCCTATTATTTGCAACCATGATTTAAAGACCTAAATCCCCATTTTCAGATCCCATGTTGGTAACAAATCCTTATCTTTTAAATCCTTATCACTCAAGTAAAGGCACAGAACTTAATGGAAAAAAAATGAATGACAATTTTTCCACACCTGAAGTACATCATTTTTTTTTGTCCTAGAAACTATTCCCAAATATGCTTCCATACTGCTTTCTTTTCCAAAAATGGGCTCAAAAAGTCTTTTTAGGGCACCTGGGTGGCTCAGTGGGTTAAAGCCTCTGCCTTCGGCTCAGGTCATGATCTCAGGGTCCTAGGATCCAGCCCCGCATCAGGCTCTCTGCTCAGCAGGAAGCCTGCTTCCTCCTCTCTCTCTCTGCCTGCCTCTCTGCCTACTTGTGATCTCTCTCTGTCAAATAAAAAAAAAAAAAAGATTAAAAAAGAAAAAGTCTTTTTAAACTTGCCTCCCCAGTTGTGGCCCTGGGGCAAGACAAACGATGGGCCACATCAAATTGGCATGTAACCACAAAGAGGGAATCCCATCGTTCATTTTTCACTCAAAAGTTTAATTTTCACCCAAAACTTAAGGTCCCCCTTGATGAATCACCATTCTTCTCAGGTCAGCAGTCTACTCTCAGTTCCACATTCTTTTCCTTTTCCCTCTCCTCCAACTCACATTCTCTTTCCCTTCTCAAGAGTCAACTATTGATTCATCATTATTGTTGGAAGTGTGCATGTTATTTCTTCTGCAGATAGTCTAGATTATCATATACTTCTCAGTATAAAGAGGCTCACATTTTTACATTCACTGGGTTTACTCCTCTTTGGGATAGATTTTTATCTCCCCTTCCTCTTGTCACGTTTTTCTACTTTTTACTCTCCTCATTCCAGTTGCGATTCTCTGCCATCTTATTAGAATCCTGTGTTTCCTGGGTTTCTTATTTCCTCAATTCTACAAGAACTTTTCATCCTATTATTATTATTATTATTCCCTAAGTTCCTTCACACTCTGCTCAAGCCAGACTGCCTTTAATTCCTGCATATCAGTTCTTCCCTTAGACAAGAAGCAGAACAGCACACAATCTCTAATTTACCCTTAGCTCTATTCCTAGGAACAAGGGATTCTAAGATGTTCTAGGATTGGAATCTCAAATGGAATTTTCATTCTTTTTGACATCTGTCCATAACTGCTTTGGTTGACAAAGTGTTTAATTATACATGTGCCTGCCAAGGAGCCCATCTTGTAAACTAGAATGATTAGAAGCTTGGATTTCATCATCCATCAGGTGTACCCAGGTAACCCCTGTTATGGGATCTCAGGGGGCTCTGTACCTATCCTTCATAATCCTCTTCACAGTTTTCATCAATTATTGGAGGGATTATCTGCTCAACATCTGAATTCTTAACATTGGAACCTACCAACACTTGTTATTTTGCTGCTTGTCATGCAAAATATGGATCACAGGCAATAAGTTTCATAATCATCACATTGAATATTCAGCTGATGGAGAGCTAACATTTCAACTTGCAGCAAAAGCAAATAAGGATGGCGATGCCCTTGTAGGCATGTGCTCTGAATGTAGATGAGGGGCCAGTCCACAGCTACTGCACAAAGCAGGCTGCAGTCACTGAAGAAGATTATAAACATCTTTGATCCTGCCAGAACCTCCTGGGCAACAGAGTCACAGGAGACGTCTCAGTGGAAAAGGCTGCTTGGCTTCACCTGTAATTACCCGAACACTACACTGGGCAATTAAGCAATTGGCCTCCAGGGTATGCATTTGGTCACCTTGCAACAGGTGTGCCTTTCTTGCGTGGTCCAGAGCAACAACACACTGTTCTGCCATTCAGACTACCCACCATCCCTTAGGAAGAACCAAGGTTCTTTTCCCCTGCCCCAAACTGTAGCACATTAACACTTTTTTCTTCTGAATACTTAGCAATTTTTTTATGACTTTTAAAAACCTCTTTTGTGTTTTTATCTCATGGAAATCAGAGGTAGAACAAGAAATGAAGGACAAAATAGAACCGAACTCTAATCCTGACTTTGCCTTGGGCAAGTCACATTGCTGGACCTGCCTCTTGAGCTGTTAAATGAGGATGCCATCTGCTTCAGGGTTCAGTTTGATTTTGTTTTTACCTAGGGTCGACCCTCTAGGATGGAGTTTTTCAAATGGGAGGTTGTAACTCAGTGGATCATAAAATCGATTTTGGTAATGGAAGGGAATATATCAGAGTATATTACACAAAATAAGAGCATTGTTCTATGAAATTTTTGTTGTGTCTGCATGTGCATCTATGAGTTGGATGCTAAACATATTTTTTATTATGGATAGAAGAAAAAAATTAAATTCAGCCCTAAAAATACAGCAGTGTCAGAAAGTATATTAGTGGTTGCCTGAGACTAGGGTGGAAATGGGGAGTGACTGTAAATGGACTTAGGATTTCTTTTCAGTGTGATGGAAAGATTCTAAAATTAGATTGTGTTGGTAGTTGTATAACTCTGCACATATACTAAAGTTCATTAAATTGTACACTGAAAAGGGGTGAGTTTTACAGGATTCAAGTTACATCTCAATAAAGTTATTTAAAAACAAAACAAAACACTGCTCTACAAGGCCATGGATTTGCTTCAGCATATCTGTGGGCCCTCCAAAATTATATAATACATTTTCTTTTTCTAAGGAGAGGAAATAGAGCTTCTATCACATGCTCAGAGGGATCTAAGACTCATAGAACTTTTAGAACCAGTTGATCACACTGTCAAATTCTGTCTGGCACTAAAATTTTATGATTCTAAAACCCTGAAGTTAACTTTATTTCCTTAGAATTATAACCATAAAGCTCTGCCTGCCAAGCATTTGTAAGAGTCCATTTATTTATCCAATAATCTGGTAGACTGGACTCTACATATTAAAATGGTTTTAAAAGAAAATTACTAGGAGGATTTTAGGTATTATCAATAATATTATTATTGATTATATTTTATATATTTTATTATATTTACCTTCATTTGGTTATATCTGCAGGATTTTTTCCTGATCTGTGCAATTAGTTTTGCAAAGATTCATTCTTTAGACCCAAGGAAAACAGCCTTGTTTATAATCATGCTTACCCAGTGAAGCTGATTAGACCTGTACTCTCTCTTTTCTCACTAACTCACACTCAGTTTTTATTCCTATCAAAAATTCAGTAATAGCTCAATTTAATAAGTGATTGCTGTATGCAGGGATATAGATAATGCTCCCCATTTACTGTCCCACTTCTTCTTTACCACAGATCTGTGAGATGGGCATTTTTCTTTATCATTAAAAATAGGCAAGCTGAGACACAATAGGACCCAGAGTTGGAATTGCTGAAAGTTCTGTCCAACAACAAAGTCCAAGATCTTAGCTGCTGCAGGTATATCCACAGGGTTTTCAGTCATAGCTGCACCTATAATCTACATGCCAACTGCATACTGCAATGGTATTTGTACCTCCATTTTTTTTTCTCATGTTGGTGATTCATAGTTCTAAGGGAAAGAGAGTTCACAGATCCACTACAACAATTTTCACTGGTGTGCAAACCTTTGCTACTAAGGTAAACGAATATGTGACCCACTTTTGCATATTGATTATTTTGTATTAAAGATATTTTAAAAATTACAACACCGATCCACCTTTTTCTTCCTGGAAGGGAACATAAAATTCCCATGTGAATGGTACCTTGCCTATACCAGGAGGGAAGAAGACATACTTATTAGCCCAGAAATGGCACCAAAGGAACCTGCAAATGAAACTTACTCCATTATTTTCCCCTATATATTTACCTTCCCATGGTTCATCACACTTGGAAGTCTAAAACTAGCTTCCTTTGTCCTACCATTACTCTACAAATTTCTTGTTCTTTGTAAAAGATGCAGTATAGGGACGCCTGGGTGGCTCAGTTGGTTGGGCAGCTGCCTTCGGTTCAGGTCATGATCCCAGCGTCCTGGGATCGAGTCCCACATTGGGCTCCTTGCTCGGCAGGGAGCCTGCTTCTCCCTCTGCCTCTGCCTGCCACTCTGCCTGTGCTCTCTCTCTCTCTCTAACAAATAAATAAAATCTTTAAAAAAAAAAAAAAAAAGATGCTGTATAAGCTGCACTTTTAAGCTATTACCTAGAATTCTAAGCTGCCATTTTGAGTTAGTTTTGGTTTACATTTCTCCCCCATTGTGTCCATTGCCCAAGTTAATGAATTCTTTGGTTTTCTCCTGTTAATCTGTTTTTATTTTTGTTTGTTTTTTGTTAAAGAGTCCCAGCTAAAAACCTGAGATGGGTCGAGTTTAAGTTTTGCTTCTCCTACCAAAGATAAAGGAGAGTTGAGAAATATAAAGGGACCAACAAAACAGCTATGTTGGGGGTGGGATTCTGTACATCTCATGTAAAGAGAAAGACAGACTGGGATTTTTCTAAGTAAAGTGGCAACGTGGAGACAGGGAAAGGCATTTCTGGGTAAAAGCGATGTTAATTAGTTTAAGAGTTGTATTCTTTTGCACAGGCCATGCACTGTCAGCCAACTATTTGTACTACCTTAAGAGTTGTTTGATGGCAAGAAACATGTCTAGTTTAAGAATGCTAAAAATAGGGACGCCTGGGTGGCTCAGTTGGTTAAGCGGCTGCCTTCGGCTCAGGTCATGATCCCAGCATCCTGGGATCGAGTCCCACATCGGGCTCCTTGCTCAGCGGGGAGCCTGCTTCTCCCTCTGCCTCTGCCTGCCACTCTGCCTGTGCTTGCTCCTGCGCTCTCTGACAAATAAATAAATTTAAAAAAATCTTAAAAAAAAAAAAAAAAAGAATGCTAAAAATAAGGGTGCCTGGGAGGCTCAATCGGTTAAGCATCCAACTCTTAGTTTTGGGTCAGGTCATGATGTCAGGGTCCTGAAATGGAGCCCCTTGACCCGCCTTCCCGCTCAGTGGGGAATCTGCTTCAGCTCTCCCTCTGCCCCTCCCCCACACTCACAAGCTCCCATTCGCGCTCTCTCTCTCTCTTTCTCTCAAACAAATAAATCTTTAATGCTAAAAATAGATCTTTATATACATTAAGTATTTAATGTTTGTTAAATTGCAATGTGATTTTACATCGCACAGCAGTTAGTAATAAACAGAGGACTGAGTGTATCCTAAGTGTTCATCAAAAGAGAAGTGGTTAAATAAATCAAAACTTTCAAACCACCATAATAATCAAGTGTGATTCCATGTGCTATTATAAAATGATCTCCAGGGGCGCCTGGGTGGCTCAGTGGGTTAATGCCTCTGCCTTTGGCTCAGGTCATGATCTCAGGGACCTGGGATGGAGCCCCACATTGGGCTCTCTGCTCAGCGGGGAGCCTGCTTCCTCCTCTCTCTCTCTGCCTGCCTCTCTGCCTACTTGTGATCTCTGTCTGTCAAATAAATAAATAAAATCTTTAAGAAAAATAATTAAAAAATAAAATGATCTCCAGAATATATTATTAAGTGAAAAAAGCACCTGTATAGAATATCCCCACTGAAGGGAAAAATAAATAGGGAGATTTTATATATAATAGAATATTTCTGGAAGGATACAAGAGTCTATGGTGAATGCCTTTAGAGAGTAGGACTGACTATTGTGGGTCAATAGAGACTCACTCTTCACCCTATATCTTTTTATGCTTTGGGGATCTTTTAATGTATAATTTCATTATTTTTTCACTTAAAGTCTCTTAAAAATAGTATCATAGAAAACAATTCAGTACCACCATGTATTTAGCTCTTTTCCTTTCCTAATTGTATTTAATGCAATCAACCACCCATTCTATAGATGAAGAAAGGAGCCCAGAATAAGTGGGGTAAATGACTTATACTACGACACAGAGCTTGACAGTAAACAACCTATTCAGTATTTGACCCAAATCCTTGGGCTCCACATCCATTGATGTACCACATAACATTTTCCATAAACCTCCTCCTCCTTCTAGCCCTTACAATTCCTTTCCATGGGTCCCAAATTCTTCATTTACCTGGCTCTTATCTCTGGCTTTAACAATAGGGATTGTATCTTTGCACCAACTCTGGTTTCCAGTTTATGTGTGACTTCTATTGCCCCTGCTGTCACAAGCCCCTGAAAGCTTGATCTGCCATCTTGGTTCTCTCATGCTATATTCATCACTCCTCTCCAGACCTTTCTTTCTCTCTTTTTTCACTGAATTCTAACTTCTACCATTTTCCATTTCTTTTTCCTAAGTACTACATTATCTCCCTGTTATTTTGTACAACTTCCCATTCTCCAACCCACTCCCAAATTCCCCAAATAATCAATCTCTGTTTAAGAGTTCCCAATCTTCCACTGAGCTTGGCTATTCTGATCCTTTTTATGCCAATCCATATACCTGGTTGTTTTTGTACACTATTTTACAATATTACCACACTCTTTCATAGCACCTAAACTGAATCTCTCTGACATTAAAATGAGAGATAACATACATCAAAATCACTTTTTAAAAAATGCAACTATAACCCCATGGTTGGCAGTATAGACCAGTGGTTAGAAGCATGGCTTTGAAATTAGTTAGTAGATTTGAATCCTACTTCTGTCAGTTAATAACTGTGTGAGGTTGAGAAATTTATTTAATCATATCAATTTATCCTTTTGTAAAATGAGGACAATATTACTTTCTTTATAGGGTTTCTATAGTGATTATGTGAGATCATGCAAATCAAATGCTTGAGATATCAGTGGGTTCGATATAAATGCCAAATAAATACCCCTCCTTTTGTTCTCTTATCTCCATCAGCTTTCCATAACCTTGCAAAATGCATCCTTCTCTCCCCCAACCCCCATTTCCACCCGCCTTTCAGCCTCCATGCCCATCATCTTCGTGGAGATCAAGAAAATCAATCTCATCATGTCACTTAAATTAAGAAGTTTGTAGGAAAAATATCAAATGGACATCCTCTGGCACACAATATTTTTTGCCTTACACTTTTTTGCAATAGGCCAAAAAAATTTCCCCTAAATCATAAAACCCTAGTTTCTAATCTCTCAGATTTAATTCCATTTTTTTCATAAACAATGAAAATCTAGTGCTGCATTAAAATTCACACAAAAAAAAGCTATCCAGTATTCATTTACATTAATTATAGTGGTGATTGCCTATGGCTAATGCCAGAGAATGTATTCCAGCTTCGAGTTCTATTTTTAGACAATTGCTCTGAGGATCATCAGACACCTGTCCTATTTAGCAGCTGGAATATTTAAGCACCATAGTGCTTTTAAAATAGCAGACGAGCCAGCCACAAAGTCATATTTTAAACAAAAGTGTTTTAGTATTGAAGATCATGATTTGAATTCCTTCGATGCTATCATAATAGAAGTATGTTAAGATTCAAGATAATACCAGGCTATGACACCAAGTAAAGTTAGATGAAGAAAAAGTGGATTGGGGCCCCTGGCTGGCTCAGTCCCTGGAGCATGTGACTCTTGATCTCGGGGTTATGAGTTTGAGCCCCACACTGGGTGTGGAGATTACTTAAAATCTTTAAAACAAAAAAACAAAAAAAAAAAAAAAAAAAAAAAGAAGGAAAAAGTGGATTTACCTGAAGACAAAAGAAAAGAAAACTTTCTTCCCCCCTCCTTTACCTCTATACCTTGATTGCAGTTGCTGGAATCAACTAAGAATGGACATGAGCCCCACAAAATCCACACTAGAATGATGGGAAATTTGGGACATCTCTAATATGCCAAGGTGTCTTCTGAACTGGATTTACCTGATCCAGTCTAACACTAACTCCCTTATTTTACAGAGCAGGAAACTGAGGCTCAGACAGTGAAAGTGCCATTCCCAATGTGGATTCTAAAGGTTGTCCAATGAATCATGGTAATAGTGGGATTCAACATAAAATGACTTGTATTTCTCACCCAGCCTTAGGATATAAAGCATAAGTGCTCTAAGTAAACAAGGTAAACCATCCTCATTGGGTAGAGACTGGGTTATGACCCTGGGTTATGAGTAAGCATGTAACCCAGTGTCAGTCAAACAGAAATAATGGACATTTTCTGTGGGAGTGATTTCTGGAAGAGATTTTGATCCCTGATAGGAAGAGAAATGGTGAGGAAGACTACATCTTACATAAAATCACCCAGTCAAGAATCTGATGTAAGCAACTCTCTATCTAATACTTCACCAAAGGCATAAAAATGCAAAGACGTTGCCTTCCAGTTGGTTAAGAGACACTGTTTTGGCTGAAAAATTCTAACAGGTCAGCCCAAAGTGAATGAAGCAGATAAAAGAGTACTAAAAGCACAAAGCACTGAGGAATCATTGAAAGCTGGATTTTAAGGAAGATATTCTGAAGAGGCAGAACTTCACATGGGTTGGGAAGAGAAAGAAGTATTGGGGGCAGAAAAGGGTATTCTGTTCAGTGTATTCTGGCAGTGGAAAAACAAATTAGGGAAGGGAAAATCAACAGTACAAAGTTAGGGTTGCTGTTTAGTTTGTGTTCAGAAAGTATAATTTACAGCTATTTAGGTTTTAAATGAATGTTCAAAAATTTTTTGATTTAATGTTTTCTTAAGCCTTTGAGATCAACAGCCACATTTCCACTTAAAAAAATCTAATACTTGTTGGGGACCTGGGTGGCTCAGTCAATTTAGCATCTACCTTGGGCTCAGGTCATGATCGCAGGGTCCTAGAATCAAGCCCAAGTCAGACTCCCTGCTCAGCGGGGAGCCTGCTCTTCCTTCTCCCCTCTCTCTTCTCCTCCCTCTCCTTCTGCCCCCCTGCTCCTATTCTCTCTCATTCTCTCTCGATTTCTATCTCAAGTAAATAAATAAAATCTTTTTTTTTTAAATCTAATACTTGTTATATAAAACAAGAAAAATCACTTTCATATTTTTGTTAGGGGCTCCTGGGTGGTTCAGTTGGTTAGGCAGCTGCCTTCAGCTCAGGTTATGATCCCAGGGTCCTGGGATCTAGCCCCATGTCAGGCTCCTTACTCAGCATGGAGCTTGCTTCTCCCTCTCCCTCTTCCTGCTACTCCGCCTGCTTGTGCTCTCTCTCTATCAAATAAATAAAATAAAAAAAGAAACTAACATATTTTTGTTAATGTTCAATTTGTTAATGTTAATTAATAATTTTGTTAATGTTGATGTTTGTTAACATATTTTTGTTAATGTTCAATTAACTCATGTTAAACAGATTAAAATCACTTAAGTAGTTCTGTTTAAATCCTTAAATACATTTTATCCCAATTTTAAGTTACATATTTAATAGATTTGATTCTTGGTAAGGATTTCAAATGTTTGAGCAGACATACTTAAATCCTAGCAAGTAACGTCTTCCTCAGTTCCTATATAACTCTTACAGATCAAATAAATTAAATGAATGTGAATCACAATTGTTCATAAGTAGTACAAAATTAATTTTTGAAATTATTCACATTGTATTACACTTTTCCACTTATCACATATCTAAACCAAATACATATTTCAAAGGGAAGTCACAAGTGCAAATCTCTTAGATTAACAGATATATACCTTTTCCTAATTGTACAAAATGCTCTTCTATGAAAGTGTAAGTATCAGGCTTGGTTTACTTCATTGTATTCATATTTAATTCTAAACCTGCCTGAATATGAAGGCTTAATTAATGGAGATTAATGGAGCTTTATCATCTCAAATGCAGGTAAGTTAATAAATCAAAGTTCTAGGACATTCATACAGTTACTTATTGTTCAGAATTTTTTTTTAAAGATTTTATTTATTTATTTGACAGACAGAGATCACAAGTAGGCAGAGAGAGGGGAGGAAGCAGGCTCCTTGCCCAGCAGAGAGTCCAATACGGGGCTCGATCCCAGGACCCTGGGATCATGACCTGAGCTGAAGGCAGAGGCCTTAACCCACTGAGCTACCCAGGCACCCCTTGTTCAGAAATTTAAGACCAGGAAGTAAGACATGAGTTCTACATCTCCATGATTTCACTGGAGTTACAAATGGACAGTGCCTTTTTTATATAAACTGTACCAACAAGCCCATTCTACTCATCAAATCTATTTTTTTTAAGTTATTATTTATTTATTTAACAGAGAGAGAAATCACAAGTAGGCAGAGAAGAGGGAAGCAGGCTCCCTTGATCCCAGGACCCTGAGATCATGACCCGAGCAGAGGCTTAACCCACTGAGCCACCCAGGTGCCCTCATCAAATCTATTTTTTTTTAAAGATTTTATTATTTGTCAGATAGAGAGAAAGCGCAGGAGCGAGCACAGGTAGACAGAGTGGCAGGCAGAGGCAGAGGCAGAGGGAGAAGCAGGCTCACCGCTGAGCAAGGAGCCCAATGTGGGACTCAATCCCAGGACGCTGGGATCATGACCTGAGCCGAAGGCAGCTGCTTAACCAACTGAGCCACCCAGGCGTCCCGTCAAATCTATTTTAATCACCTAACTGGTGTGGCTAGAATTCTTCACCCTCACCCTTGTTGCAATTAGCTTCCTTCATTCTTTGATTGGATTCTATTAAACTATTTATTGCCTACTGAGATCCTGCAAACTTTCCTATTCTTTTTAGTCCTGATTGGATTTTGCATGCTTCTCATACTTTGCTCTAGCTCTAGACATTTATGATGGTAAAATCCAAGATAATGCCATGCCCACATGTGCAAACAATTTTCTGAAGGTGAAGATATGTGACATTACAGAGATTGAAGGCTTTAGAAGGAGACTAAATTTTACTAATGAAGATGTAAGAAGCCTTAGGGTTGATGGCAAAGGAAAAGAAAAAAATTTGATCCCAGAGCTCCAACCATCTACTAGAGAGGACCTCCTGGGGAAAAAAAAAATCCCTAAAAAAAAAATTGCCCAGCTAACATTCTGGACAATCCAAGAATGTCTAAGCAATGAGTGAGCTGCCCCTTCATTTCAAGAAACATCTTAAACATCAAAAATTCCAACTGATAACAAGAACTGAGAAAAATACAGTCACTTTAGTAATAATAAGGGAATTTGATATGTGGCAACTTTGCAAATAGCTTTATTGAAAATGAAGTTGTGGAAAAATGATAAAAATGGCATCCATGTTCTTCTACCCCATCTAATATCATCCATATTTGGAATTATTTTCCAAGGTTAGTCTGCACTGTCTTCTACAGTATACTTGAAAATGTCTCTGATTTAGGTGACCAACCTATGTTTCAAACAGAAAAACTAAAATGCAAGAAGCTAGGAAACTTCTTATTTCCCACAAAATTCCTAGAAGGAAAGAAGAGGAAAAACTTGAGGTTCAAGTGGTTTCCCTAAACCCATATATGGCTTTATCATTCCAACCTTAATTTAAGTGTACTTGTTAGAAATTTAGTGGAAACAAGTGAAGGCAAATTTAACCTGCTCTTCATCAGAGACACCAACTACATTTTTGGTAAAAATTTTAGTTCCAAAAAGAGTTGCCAGGTTTATCAAATAACACTACAGAATACTCAGTTAAATTTGAATTACAGATAACAAGCTGGGAGATTTTTGGGGGGATAAGTATATAACAAATATTGCATGGAACATACTTATACTTAAAAAAAATTCATTATTTGAAATGCGAATTTAACTGGGTGTACTGAATTATCTGACAACACTAGTTTTAAAGTGAGTAGTTTAGTGACTTGAAATCAAAGGGTCTTGGAACAGGAGTACCTGACAAATAGCAGTAGTAAGGGTAATAATCTAACCTAAGCCACTAAGGTCCTTCTACTCCCCATCCTTCACTCCTATCCCTGTAATATATTTTAAGTTTTAGTCCACATTCTCACCCAGCCAAGAGATCTAGAAAGAAAAGCATCAGGTTTGATGGCAAAGGTAAAGTGAAGAAGAAATTTGATCTCAGAGCTCCTATCACCTACTAGAGAGGACCCCTGGGCAAAAATACCCCTATTCAACAACATTCTGGACAATCCAAGTTTGTCTAAGCAACAAGCCAGCTGCCCCTTCATTTCAGGCAACATCAGAAACATAAAAAAATTCCATCTAATAACAAGAACTGAGAAAATAGTCACTTTAGAGCTGGTAAGCTGATAAGAAAGTAAGCTTAGTTTGTACACAGTTGTTACAACCAATTAAATCGGCTAAAACTTGTTTAATTACTGATTGACATGTCATACAAATGGAAATAAGCAACAGTCAGTTATTGACTTCACATTTTCAATTAAAATTAAAACCCAAATGCTCTATCTATTGTGTGTCAACAATAAAAAGTCATGGCCATTGAATGGGTGTCAAATGCGTTACACTAAATGAAATTCCTGGAGGAGGGAGGGAGGGAGGGAGGGGAAGACAGAATGTCCCTCCTGTCAGTATAGAGAGGAGTGGAAGAAAAAGAGTTTGCAAATAAAGGGCTATCAAGGTATAATAGGCAGAATAACAACCCTCCCACACAAAGGTGTTTATGCCCTAATCCCTAGAATCTGTGAATGTGCTATCTTCCTTGGCAAAAGGGACATGGCAGATGTGATTAAATTTAAGGCTCTTGAAATGGGGAGGGTATCCTGGATTATCTAATGGACCCAAACTAATTACTTGAGACTTTAAAAGTAGAGAATCTTTCCTTGCTGCAGAGAACCAGACAGATGGCAGCATGAGGACATGACCCACCACTGCTGGCTTTGAAGATGGTAGAAGGGAACATGAGCCAAGGAATGCAGATGGTCTCTAGAAGCTATGGGAAAAGAAAAAAAAAAAAA
>RCUC01102091.1:0-22229 GCA_003697995.1 Taxidea taxus jeffersonii
TCACTCTTGGGTTGGGAAATGGAAGAAAGAGAGGAGGAGGGTCCCAGCTAATGAGGAGGGAGCAAGGAGAAGGCACTGGGGAGGTGTTATGGCCTGCATTGTATTCCCCCTACCTCCCCTCTGTATGGTGAATTCTTAAGCCCCACCATGACTCTAGCTGGAGACAGGGTCTTTAAGAGATAATTAAGGTTAAATAAGGTCATAAAAAGTAAAGCCATAATCTGATGGGCCTGTGGCCTTAGAAGAAAGGGAAGAGAGAGCTTTGTGTCTCCCCGCCATGGGAGGGCACGGAGCAAAAGTGGCTGTGTGCATGAGGGGTCTCACCAAAAACCAACACTGCGGGTGCCCTGATCTCACACTCCCACCCTCCAGGACCGCGTGACAATACATATGTCTGAGCCACTCCGTCTGCGGTCTTCCTTGATGGTAGCCCGAGCGAACACACAGGACTTGGATGGACAGCTAGAGTGAAGCACAGCCTGGGGGGAACCAGCCAGGAGCCAGGGCTGTCCCATCAGCCACCTCCTTGCTGGGGTGACCTAAGCTGGCTGCCTAACCTCGGAGCCTCAGTGTTTCCATCTGCAAAGCGGAGCTAACGGGACAGTGAGGGAGATTTCAGCCAACGAACGGAACGCGCAGCATGGCAGCTGGCCTGCAACAGCTAATGGGACACAGCCATCATCGCTACTATTTTTTTTTTATTAAAAAAAATTCTTTTAACAAAAAAACAAAATAAAACAAAACAAAACAAAATTTTTTTAAGATTTTATTTATTTATGTCAGAGAGAGCGCAGGAGCGAGCACAGGCAGACAGAGTGGCAGGCAGAGGCAGAGGGAGAAGCAGGCTCTCTGCTGAGCAAGGAGCCCGACGTGGGACTCCATCCCAGGATGCTGGGATCATGACCTGAGCCGAAGGCAGCCACTTAACCAACTGAGCCACCCGGGCGTCCCCATCATCACTATTATTGATAATGACAAAGTGTTACGGCATCTTGAGCACTCGGTGGGCCCAACGATGCTTCCTCCTGATGTGTCAGCCACACTAGGGCCACCTGATGCCATCCAAGCATTTGCCCTTCTCCACAGCGGGAAACCTGAATCAGGATGGTTCGATTGCCTCCGGGATCACTTCTTTTACTAATTTAACAAACTCTGAAGTTGCTTCCTATGTGCTGGGACTGTGCTAACATACAGACTTCTTTTCAACTTCTTTTCAACAACTGCGGAGGAAGCCTTAGGATGATCTGTTTTACAGAAAAAGAAACGGCAGCACTGAAGAGGAGAAATAACATGATCTAAGTCACACAAGTAGGAAGACGTGGGACCAAAATGGGATGCAGGCATCTTGGTTCTTAGCCTCGGAGCACTGCAGTTAGGGGAGAAACCTGCAGAGGGAAGCCTGCCCACCTGCTCCTGGGGCAGGTCTCCCACTTCTGACCTTATGCATCAGACTCAGAACCAAGGTGTGAGTGGGGGAGCAGGGGAAGGTAGGCTGCCTGACTTTTCTGGCTGCTGCTTCTTCGGAGGGGACTATCTTGAGCTAGAGCCCCCTTGCTGAGGACTAGTGCCCCCTGGGAAAGAAGTAAGCCTACCCATCCCCCACTTTATAGTTGTCACAGGGCCAAAAAGCCTCAGGCTCAATGAGGCCCCAGGAGCCACAGGACCAGTGGGTCTGAGAAGTTAATAGGGGACAGCTACGGCTTCAGGGAAGGAGGACAATCTGCCAGCTAGCCAGCCACAGAAGGTGACATCCTGGGGGTTGGGAGGTGTCCTCCTCAGCACCAGAGCACCAGAGCAGAGCTGCGTGGACAGCCTGGCAGGAATGGGCAGTGATGGCCCCAAATGGAAGGTTCTGTGAAGGTGGATGGCTGGTCGCACAGCCAGTCTCAGAACTGCCGCTCTCAAGCTCTGGGTTCTTATGCAAATGACTCCAAACTCCCTTCCACGCCTCAGTCTTCACACCCCTACAGTGGGGAAAAACACAGCACCTGCCCCACAGCGCTGTGATGCAGAGACAAGCCAAGGTCTGCAAGGGACCCGGAAAGGGGGACCCGTGGAGACATTTACGCACGTTAACTGTCTCACACGGGGTGCTGGGGAGGGAAGGATGCAGAGGACATGGGGGAAGGGCCTGCCACGGCACAGACGTCCTGCAGGGGCTGTGGAGATTGTAAATCAACAGGGGTTCAGGTCCCATCACTATCACATCCTGGCTGGTGACCCTGAATGAGCCTATTTCCACATCAGTGAAGTGGGAAGCCCCACATCCACTCAAAAGGTCTTGTGAAATTCAACTGCAAAAATGCAGATCCAGGACCTTGTCTAGAGGGACTCACAGAGCAGAGATGCCCACGCCGATGGCAACTGCTGACAGTTACTGAGACTGCTGCTCCCTGCCCAAGACCACGCAGTTGCTAACAAGGCCCTCCTAGACCTAAGGCTCACTGGGCATGGGGTGGAACATGGGGACCCTGTCAGGGCCTGAATGCCAGCCCACAAGTCTTGGGGGCTTGGCCCTGGCTCGTCCTGACCCTGACTGCACAAAGGGTTAAGCCCCAAGGACAGAGCAGAGGCACTTCCAGAACAGCAAAGAGGCCCCCTAGAGACACAGGCCCCCTGCCTGCACTCCCCGTGAAGACTGAGGTCACAAGGAGGGAAGGGAACAGAACAGACTCTCCCCCTTTCTTTCTTCCCTGCCGACCTTTGGAAGCCGAGCCTGAGGTCTATGAGCACTTGCCCATCCCACCTGAACAGACTCAGTGTCCCTTCCTGCTCTCAAGGACCCACCAGCATCATGATGTCCTGGTGGGAGGGAGGAGCTGCTGGAATCAGGCTGGGCATCCATACACCCTGTGACCTTGAGCTAGGCTTCCTGAGCCTCAGTTTCCTCATCTGTTAAAGAAGGACCATGATCCCTGATAGCTTGGGGATGGGGAGACAAGCCAGGGAGCGCAGGGTAGATTTTCAGGCACAGCAGCTGCCATTATGCCATTGTCACTGATTCATGAGGACGCCCCCACCTCTGGGAAGCCTTCCCAGCTTGCTCATGGGGGAGTTAGACCCCCTTTCTGAACACCCACCGGGACCCCACACAAGACTCTTAAACTGGGAGCCACGTGCGCTATCCTGTCGCCCACAGACTCTCCTTTAAATGGGACAACCCCCCCCCCCTCCCCGCCCCAAGCCTTGGCGGCGCCAAGGACACTGGCAACTTCTCTTCTCCTGGCTTTGTGCTTTAGATTTATAAGCCTAAATGTTGCTTTTCTCGGGTGCTTTGCATTTAATTAGGTGTCCTAATAACAATGGAATCACTGAAGTACTTATATCACTTTGAATTAGTAGTGTAGCATCTTCTAACTTCTTTAAAAAAATTTTTTTTTCATATATCATTTTTTAAAATAGAGCTCATTATTTTAATTATATCCATTTAAATGTACAGTGGAGCCCTTGGATATTCTCAGCACGAATCATTAGGTATATTAGTGAAAAAGCACTCGGAATCTATCTACATGCTGACACTCCATAATCTATTCTATTTGTGTCGCTGTAAAATAGATTTATATATAGATAACTACAAAATAGTTGCTCAAGATATGCTATGAATTTTATATTTAACCTGAGTCACACTTCAACATAAAATCTAAAGTCAGGCACTAAAAAGGATATTTCTCTGTAAGTAGATATCATCTGTGGCCACTGGTTCCTGCTCAAGCCAGAATCCCAAGGGAGAAGCCAGACCAAGTGGGTCCCTGCCCAAGGATTTCCCCAAAAGCACTGACCCTTCGTTAAGGCAATGGCTCTCAAAGTGTGTTCCCTGAGGGCCTAGGGGTTCCACAGCAGTGGCCCAAAAGCACTCTTGAGGCCTGAATAAAGAAGGTGGCATTGAGTGGGGCTCCAAGACCCTTGCTCCCTTTTTGATTTTTAGCCTGATGTATGTACACATGGGCTTCTATCTCCCTGTCGTGGGGTAAACAGTGCTTCCCTATTTGAGATATCCCCACGTCCTAATCCCCAGAATCTATCTGAAAAAGGCTCCTTGCAATGTATTTAATTTCAGGATAAGATGAGAATCACGGTGAATTACCTAGGTGGGCCCTAAATGCAATGATGAGCGTCCATATAAGAGACACACGGGGCATATGATGGACAGAACAGGGAACAACAAGGCAGAGGAGAGGAGGAGGCAACATGACCATGGAGGCCAAGACTGGAACGACGCGTCCACAAAGCAAGGAATGAGATGGCCACGAGAAGCTACATGAGGCAAAGAACAGAGTCTCCCCCAGAGCCTCTGAAACAGAACAAGTTTCTGGTTTAAGCTCCCCTAGTCTGTGGCAATCTGTTAGAGCAGCCATTGGAAACTACTGGGCAGTGTCAGACTAGCCCTGGAGAACCAGCTCCACCACAGTGAAGTCTGCAAGCCGCTCCCCTCCGTTTTCTTGTGCCTCCTTCATACTCATCCCCAGTGCTGCGTGTGGCCCCTCCGATGTGCCTGCACAGCCTGCCTGGGAAAGTTTCAGAAGCAAATCTCTTCCTCTGGGTTTTACCAGATGGTTCTTCAAGTGTTTCGACCCTCCCCAGCCCATCTGGCATTCACTAGAGCCCTAGAGCCAGATGCAGAAACCGAAGCCCAGCACAGGGCCTGATCCTGTTTCGTTCACGTCCATGCCCCAGGCCGAGTATCAGGCCTGGGGCACAGCAGGAACTCAGTCCACACTGGGAATGAAGGGCATGCCCACGGTCACACAACTTCCAGGGACCGGGAACAATTTTTCTGACCCCTATCCTTGGTGCCGTTCCCGTGAAGCCAGACAGCCTAAGACAGTATAACCAAACAATGTTACCAGTGGATTTGGGGCCCAAAGGCAAATGCCACTTCTGGCCACATTGGAGAAGAGCTCCAAGGGATGCCATGTGGCCAGGAGCCAGACAACTTTGTTTCTAGGTGTAATTCTCCATCATTCCACCAAAAATGCTAAAGCTTGTAGCTCTATCAACTCATAGTAGTTATGCGGGTTCTCTGCATACTGGACTTCACCTTGCCCTTGCCTGACTCAGTTTCCCCATTCACAAGACGAGTGCACTGGAGTCTAAGGCTGTGGCAGAGGCCAGCCCTCCCCCAGCAGGGTGTGTGCCCCTTCTCGCACAGGCTTGGGACCACTGCCCCCATCTGTGTGTGTCCCAAGGCTCGGCCTGAGGACCACCCCACCGCCTGTGAAGGCTCTGCTTACTCACCCCAGTACTTCGGCCCCCTGAAACAGTGAGAAGGGTGGGTGCAAAAGCTCTAATCGCAGTGTGTAAATAATGACTCGGTTAACTCCCGCTAGAATAAAACCTCATTAAAAGACTCCACTCATTAGGAATGAGGGTTTAGGAGCCTCAAGCTGATCTTAAATACACTCTCCACGAATGCATAGATGTACAGTTTTAACGGAACTAATGCACACCTAAGCCATGACCTCCGGGGCCGCGTGTACCCTGCTGCAGAGGCTGACCACCAACCCAGTCCACCGACACTACACTTGTGCCCACTACTGATGACCTAAGAGCTGCAAATGACTTCCCTACTCACAGGTGTCAGCAAGCCCCTTCTTGCCAAGGCTTCCAAGTCCAGTGAGGTTTCTGCCTCCCCCCATTCCACCAGGGCTCCCAAGGCCTCCCTTGACCTCCACACTCCTAGAGCCAATGGTCCCTTTGTATCCTCGGCCACGCCGTCCTCTGTCGGCAGCCCTGGATGAACCTCCTTCTCTCCCATCAAACTCTTTGCGCCCTTTGGCTCTGTGCTCAGCTGGGGGGCCTCCCACCTCCTACCCTTCTCTGTCTCCTGCTGATTCCTCTTCGCCAATTCTTCACCCTCACACGCTGACATGCCCCAAGGATCAGTTCTAGAACCTCTTCTATCTTTATCCACACTTACTCCCTAAGCGATCTCATCCAGACTTGGGCCTTTAAATATTAACAATGTGATGATGAATCCCAACTTCCGTCTCCAGCTTGGACCTCCCCTCCGAACTCCACACCTACACACATAACTGCCGACCAGACACCTCCCCCTGGATGCCCAAGAAGCACCCATATTTAACAAGCCCCAACGGAGCTACTGCTGTACCCCCAAGTCCAGACAATCCTGACTCCCATCCCAGTGCTCTTCCCGCTAAACCCCGCAATCCACGATACCGCAATGAAACAACCGCACACTTCTCAGTTTCAGTTGGGAGCGATTCCAACCCTCCAGCTTCTCGGGCCCAGACTCTCGAACCAACCTGTCTTCCCTCTTCCCTCACTCCGTACTAATGAGCCTGCTGGAAAATCCTGTCACTTCCACCTGCAAAATGTGTCCAGAACCTGACGACTCCTTATCAGCCCGCGGTCCCCGCTGCCTTCCCCAGCCTCCCGTCTCATTGTCAACTACAGAGCCAGTCTCCTGCACCTACCCCTGCCCAACGCCCCGAAGTCAACGTTCAACACAGCAGCCAGAGGGACCTAGTTAAAGCAAGCCAGGTCATGTCACCCCTGGGCCTCAAAACCCATTATGGTCCCAGACCTCACCCGAGCAGCCAGAGTCCTGACCCCCAGGGCTCCCCGGGACATGTCCCAGGAGCCCACTGCCTTTGCTAACACAGCCACACCAGTCTCCCTGCTGTGCCCTGAGCACATGGGGCTGGGGGCCTCTGCCTCTGCTCTTTCCTCTGCCCTTCCTGGCTGCCCCCACGGTTAGTGCTCATGCAAACATCCCCGGGCCAGCAGAGACATCCTAGCTGCTTGATCTACACCTGCACAGCTCACCCCAGCCTTCCCCACCCCGTCTCCCCACTCCCTGCTTTACCCGCTCTGTTTACTCATCCCGCACTCACCCACCAATACCCTCTCATCCCCTTTGCCGTCTGTAATGTGAGCTCAGGGAGGACAAGGACTCTCTCTTGTCCATTCCCTGTCGCCTCCCAGCGCCCACAGCTGCACCTGGCACAGGGGTGGCCATCAGCAGGTGCCTGTTCCCTGAAGGAGCCAAGCACTGAGTCTTGGAAAGGGTGGTATGAGCGCGGCCTTCGGGGTGTCTCTCCCTCACCCCCCCACCCCTGACCCACAAAGAACATTGATGGTTTAACCACGTCAGTTAACGTTCAGAACTGAAGTCGGCACAGTCCACCTCCAGGCCCCAGAGATGTTCAATGGGAGCCCCATTCTGAACAGAGAAGCTTATTCCACGAGGGCCACATTCTTATCCTGCTCCTCTCTGGGGGGAACTTTCTCAAATGTAATGCACTCTTCCGTCCTCCTGAAATGCCAAAAGAGGGCAGTCGGACGATGCTCTGACCCCAAGTCTTTTTCTTCTCCCGCTCTGCTGAGGTATTACTGACACGTAAAGATATGGAAGGTGCAGGTGCACAGTGACGATCTGTCCTGCAAGGGGTCACCAGCTCTCGAGTATGCAGACCCGGGATGACAAACCTCGCTCAGCAGCCTCAGACCCGCAGGGCCCGGGACGGGGTGCTGAGCTCCCAGGGCAACTGCCATCTCTGACATTCACCCGGAGCCTGCAGCCTCATCACCCACCACGGTTACAGGGAAAGCCCCCCTGTGCCTCTAACAGGCTCTGGCTGCGAATCTGCCCTCTGATTCCACGTGGCTGAGAGCCCTTCAGCCATGAAGGCTCTACCCACTGTCCGTGTATCCCCGCGCCTGGCTCCTAGCCGACAGCAGCTAACTTCTGTTGAACGACACACACGAAGAACCACCAGAGGTGCACATGTCAGTGTGACGGTGGAGGTGACTGTAGCAAGGATGCTGTCACGAGGGGAGGAGGACAAGGGCGGCTATTCTGAGGCACTCTGAGTGGCTGGGACGGGCTGGGGGCACAGTGCTTCACCCCATGTCCAGGCACCATCCCTGTTCCCAATGCCTGCTAGATGCTCAGTAGAAAACTGAGGATCAGAGATACCAAGTGACTTTTTCAGGGTCACACAGCTTTCTACGGACAGAACGGGATGCACCCAGATCTGCCTGACTCCAGCCCCTGGGCTTCTTGTGTGGATGATTCGTTTTCCCTTCTCTTTTTTTTTTTTTTTTTAAAGATTTTATTTATTTGTCAGATAGAGAGCACAGGAGCTAGCACAGGCAGACAGAGGGGCAGGCAGAGGCAGAGGGAGAAGCAGGTTCACTGCTGAGCAAGGAGCCCGACGTGGGACTCGATCCCAGAATGCTGGGACCATGACCTGAGCCGAAGGCAGCCGCTTAACCAACTGAGCCACCCAGGCGTCCCCGTTTTCCCTTCTCAAAAGGAGAGAAGATTAAAGAAACAAAAACAAAAGCACTTGCTGAATGAACAAAGTCATGGCTTATCAACCAGAAACTCCCAAGTAGTGGGGAGCATACCCCTTCGTGTCCTCCTGTGTCTTCAGCATTCCTGACGGAACCGGGCACTTGCCAGATACTTAACACAGTAACAGAGAAATGCGATAAAACTACGGCATGAAGAATTCCACGTCTGCTATGGAGAAAGTTCCTGGGCTTTATGTTCCCTGTCGACCTCTAAGTCCCCTTGACGCGTTCCAAATTGGCTGCTGTGTGCAGATGTGTCCTGTGGACACAGAGTCTCCTGTTTTTGGTGACAAGGACAGGAACCGTAACAGGGATAAAGGCTGCAGCTTCCACCAGCCTGGAAGGACCAGGAGAGACAGAACCTACAGGGAAACCCCACTTTCCACAAACCCCGGTAACGAGGCCTGTGTCTGTCTATATTTACTATTCCACCCATGTTTGAAATCTTCACACCATCACCCATGCCTTCATAACCCTCAGAATTATCTGCATTTCCATTTGTCATGTATCCCTGGTATATTTTAATAAATAGTCAAGGAGAAAAGATTAGATTAATAGATTAAAACTATTAACCTATTAAACAACTCTTAACAGTCTAGAAATTCAAAATAACCTACAATGCATAAATATATCATTAGTTTGAGATAATTCCCAGGCACTTAATTTTCTTTAGTGTACATTATCAGTCAGCCACGACACTGGGTAATACTAGTTCAGAAAGATAGCGTGAAGGTTTAAATATTAAGAGTTAATGCCCTGGTTAATTTAAACTGAAAAGAGAAAACACAGGAGTCTTGAGCGATGCTGTCAAGTCACCAACTCCGACATGTGGCAGGACAGGGCCCTCCTCCGGGTAAAGCTGGGAACTTCTCTTATAAGAATCAAGGCACAAGAAAGGTTGGCCCAGGCTGTTAGAAAGAATTACCAGTAACAGCATTTTAAGTAACACGCCACCTTCGCTGGAAAGGCGGGGAGCAGTGGGGCAGTCTGGACCCACCAGCAAGGCACATGGTCCTCTCAACATTCACCCTGTTGAGCGGTTCCCCTCACCCCACGGTGGCAAAGCTCCAGACTCCAGTTTTCTCACCCGGAAGGTGGGGAAGGGAAGGCCCCCGAGGGGTTCCTGCCTGCCGTCCTATACAAATCCTCTGGGGCAGCCACAGGCTCCCATGCAGATCCCAGAGTGCAGCCAAGTCAACCAGGCAGCCCCCAAGGTGGTCCTCATGCTGGATGATGAAGAAAGATTCTCCTTCTGCCACCAATGGGATTTCTCACCGAGGCTGTGACTTTGCTACTATCCCCTCCAGTCCCCTCTCTGATGCCCAGCACCTCTGACCACTGTCTCCTTGGAATGAAAGATAAAGAAGCTTCCCGAGAAGACCACTGCACTCCCACCATCCTGCCCACACTGACAACGGAGGCCCGGAGCTCCCCAGCTGCCGGCCTGCCAACGTGTCCCTGACCTGGTCCAGGTCTTTTCAAGGTGCCTGGGGGCTGGGCTCTGCCAAGCTTCCTAACCCACCTACACCCCCCTCTCCTTGCACATAAGCCCGTGAAGTTAACACAAACTGCTCAGGGCCACTTAGGAGATTCAAGGGCAGAGATGCACGTAAGGAAGGCAGCCGCCCGACTCCACACACACGGTGGGGCTCTATCAGTGTTAAGTTCTTTTCTCCCGTCCTTACCAAGCACCTGCCCAACAAAAATGTGGAAAGTCTGGTCAAACTATCAAAAACATCAGCTCGGGCCACGGACGGAGCACTCATAAATGAAGGCAGAGGGGCAATTTTAGGGCCCCCTGAAAACAGAAGATGTGGGGGACATGGCCAGCCCCCTACACTGGCAGTGATAGGAGGGGGATGAGGACACACACTGCAGCCAAGTTCACTGCAGGATGGGCAGGTGGGAGTGATCAAGAAGGCAGGTCTGGAGCCTACGGACATTCTGAAGCACCAGGCTTTGCGTGGAAAGCTGGAGAAAGCGTAAGCCAAGGGGGAAGGATCTCTTTCAGGTGCGGAGCCAGACAGAGAGGGGAGGCTGTGGAAATTTCCCGAGTTGTTTTCTTAGATGAAGGGCCTTTGGCATCAACGGCCTCCAGAAGCAGCCAGGCTGGGTCATCCTCGTTCCCATCATCAACACTGTGCTTCCTCAGGATAAGCCAAGACTTCCAAACGCCCTCAGCCGTTAAGAACAAGGGCCCAACAACATTCTGAATCTGCTCAAGGAACACAAAAGGGAGACTCCTGCTAGGAGCGTGCACTGAACAGAGGTTCCCTAGAAACCCATCACCTCCCTCCGCTGGACTGCCCCAAGCTTGAGAGCCACAGTGCCATTGGGCAAAAATGATTCACCAGTTTTGATGTACATCAGTTTGCATTTCTGCGGCTGTCTCCGCAGGGCAAACCTAAGGATGTGCCTGAATTTTCAAGAATCCACCCTATCTGCAGAGTCTAGGTCTAACAGTAACAGATCTAGCAGAAAGGAAACTCTGCCCACCAAAAAAGCACTGCCCCCCCCCCCGGGATGAGTATATGAACCCCAGAGTCAGCCTGCGATTTATAATCTTTGCGACCCAACTTTGCCCCAAAGTTTGATAAGCTGAGAATGCACATTTCTGGAAATCACATCTGAGCTCCAATAACAGCAACATAAACCTAGAGTCAAGATAAAGATGTGCCCTGGCTAGAATATACCCAGAATTCTTAAATAACTGATTCTGCGGCTACCATACTGGTCACTGACTAGCATCGGGCCTACTGCTACTGTGGGCTTTTGTGCAAATCAAATTAATTTGTTTAGGGCTACTTTTATTTTACTGCTGAAAACTAAAATGCTCAACAAGAAGATGTTCTTTAAAAAATAATTCTGTAGCTGCATACACGTGGCGATCAGATTAAGAGTCCACCCGTGAAAAATCTTAGCTTCAGGGACAAGACCCGGCTAGGCCCAAAGCTATTTTACTATGCACGTGACCCTGGACAAGACCATTCCCCATTCCCTCTGGGAAAGAGGGGTAGCTTCACAACTTCAGAGGGCCGTTGGGGGGACCAAGGAGGATCTGTGCGTGATCCTCCATGACACAGTAACTGGATCGTGGTCAGCCCTCCCCCGACCCTCGTCCCTGACTCCAGTCCTCTCTCTAGTGTCGAGAGAAGAAATCAATCGCCGTCCCATTGCTGTCCCCTCCTAGGAAGGGAATCCAGCATGGTGGTGATAAAAATAAACATTTATTGAACACCTATTACGGGCCAGGCACTGTGCTAAAGGTATGCATATTACTATTATTACACTTAACCCTCACAGACAGCATTATGAGGGAAGGTCTAATATCATACCCATTTTACAGTTGGGTAAGTAGCCCAAGGTCATACAACCAGGCAGTAGGTGGCCCCAGGATCTGAGCCTCGGCAGTCTGGGCTCCTCAACATGGTGCTAATAAGCTATTTGGCCTTTAGTGAGGCTAGAGAGAAGGCAAGGGAGAAATCTGGCAGACCAGCCACAGAGAAGCATGCATTTTTGGATGGACACAATGCTTTGCTGAATCAGATTCCTCAGACCTGAAGAGATACAGCCTTTCAAAACTCATTTCCAAGCCAAACTTCTAAGGTCCTGCTTGTCCTGAACCCTTGGCAACATCTCTTTAATCTTGTCCCTTGCAGAGTTTATTCACCTTCTGGCAGCTGGTATGATCCTTTTAAAACCAAAATGTACCATGCCCACCCTCTGCTCAAAATCCCCAGGGGCTCCCCATATCTCATGCAGGGTAAAGGTCAAGGTCTTGAGGATAGCCTCCAAAGCTCTATCAGTCACATCAGCCTCCTTAGGGTAGCTCCAACACAATGTACACACTCCTGCCCCAGGGCCTTTGCACCTGTTGTTCTCTCTGCCTAGATGTGGTTCTCCCAAATGACTGCTTGGCTCAGTCCCTCATTTCCTTCAGACCCATGTTCAAATGTCACCTTCTGGCGATGCACTAACTCCTTCTGTCTCTCCCAATCCCCCACCCTCCCTTCCCTTCCACCCACCTCACAGCATTGTTTATCTAATGACATACCATCCATCTTATGTATTGATTACGTCTCCTCCACTCTTGCTAGAATATGAGCTCCTCCAGATTTCTGTTTTGTTCACTGTTGTATTTCCAGCACCCAGGTCAGATTTGTAGAATGAACGAGTGAGTTTTGGTCTTACTACTTCCCCAGCACCCAGGTCAGATTTGTAGAATGAACGAGTGAGTTTTGGTCTTACTACTACCCCCACCCTTCCCCCAATCTGTCTACTAGATCCTGATTGCTAGTTAGGCAACTGGTCCACACAACAACCAAATGAGTTCCTTAACCTCTTCTATCTCTGGTTTTCTTCTCTCCAAAATGAGAGGATTACTCCAGATTATCTCCAAAGCCCTATCAACTCTGACAGCCTCCAATGGACCCCCCCAAAAAAGGCAGAATTCTTCATTACCACAAGCCTGTAGCTACATTTACTTGATTATGAAGACTGCACTTCCTTTAGAACGTTCCCCAGTTAAGGCCCACAGCCCCCACACCTCTTAGCATAAGTGGGGCTTGGCTGCCGTTATGCTCCGTGATTTGTAACCTGCGCATCAAGTCAGCATTAACCTCGAGTGCTGGGATCACTGGTCCTGTAAAACGGACCCAGGCTGGGTTACAGAGAAGTAAACCAAACCACATTTGGTTGTTTCTTAGGATCAGAATCACCACCGCTCCTGGTCCCCCTCAATTTAACATGAATTCCTTAGCAGTCCATGCTATTGGTTTTGGGGCTCAGCCAGAGGCCCTCTGGAGAGAAGTACCAAAATTAGGTGTTCTGGGCCAAAAGACAGGCGCTGGGAAGAAAGCAGAGCCCGGCGCAACAGCGGAGTGGGCCATGGCACAGCCAGGAGTGGACGCCCGTGTCAGAGGACCAGGGATCCTTCAAGGTCATTCCCGGCCAGGGTGGCACAGCCTCACACTGACCTCAGGGAGCCTCACCCTCTTGTTTCTCCATCTGAAACGGGGGACTAAATGCGCCTAACATTCTAGAATGCCGACATGTCTAAACCCCACCTGGCCAGGCCACAATCAAATTAACAACCGACCTCAGGTTAGGCCCACATTAATGTTCTCTTGACGTGTGACGGGAAATTCGCTTTTTGGGCTGAGTGCTGGGTCACAATACAATCACACTGTTTTGGTTTCTCAAAGACGCTCTATTAGCTTTAATTATACAATCAATACAAACTCACCGGTGGCGCTCCTTCGAAGTCCCTGCCTTCTTGACAAGCCCCTGGCCAATGGCACAGCCCCAGGTCCCTAACAGACTCTTCTAACATCTTAACTGACCACTTCATCCCAAGAAGGGAGAGGGTGCGGTTGTCAAGCACACACATCAGAGAAATCAGACCTGGGTAGGCATCCCGGCTCTATCACACACTTCCCACTGGGGAGCCTGAGGCCTGTATATACAGGTCTCTGTGCCTCAGCTTCCTCATCTGTAAAGTGGGACTAATAAGAGTACCTCCTTCACAGAGCTGTTAGAAAGACTGCATAAGTTAACAATAAACTAAATCACTTAGCTCTTACTGACATGTAAGTGCTGACTGAACGGCAGTCATTATTATTAGACATTTCTTCTTTAGGTCTCAAGTCACACACAACCCTAAGATTTGAGCTGGCCCTTCCTGGTACCTATTCTGTCATTGTGGCAAGAACACAGGGGCTCTGTCACTGAGTATGTGCAAGCCTAGGCTAGTCAGGTGGGACAAAGAGATGCCACATGTGCCATCTTCACCTTCCTCTGACCAGGCCAGGCATTGCTAATCTACCCCCGCACTCTTCTCACTCTAACTGCAGCCCACGCCTGGTAAGACTCAGTTCAGAACTTCAAGCAGCTACTACCACTATGGGGGAACCCACCTGCTGTCTTCCCACCTGCTGTGGGAGAAATTTTACAATAGAACGTTGAGGGCAAGGTGCATGAAAACTCATGAGAAACAGATGGAGGTTTGTCTCTGTTCACTTCTCTAGACACTCAAGACTCTGCTGAATGACTGACTGATCAGCCTTAAATCCATTGCAGCAGGGGCTCAGTGAACACGGAGG
The DNA here is from genome assembly GCA_003697995.1 of Taxidea taxus jeffersonii. NCBI lineage: Eukaryota > Metazoa > Chordata > Mammalia > Carnivora > Mustelidae > Taxidea > Taxidea taxus. The sequence continues at coordinate 14,421 of RCUC01102091.1, forward strand.
GCAATGGGGGAGGCTGGCCAGACCCTCATTCAAGCACAGCACTGGTGAGCAGATAAAGTACCCTGCTTGGACAGGTTCAAGGCCTGACATATGACCTTGACCAGGGCCATCCCTCCCCAAGTGTCCAGTGAGAGGATGGGACTAGACAAACCCCAAAGGCCCTTCCAGTCCCGACATTCCAACCCAGGAAGCACTTGCACGCACTCCCAGTCTAGAGACTCCCACTGCCCCCGTAGACCACAGCCTCATGTACTGCTCTTCACACAAAAAGGGGCCCAGGAGAGAGACACAGGCACTGGGCAACTGCTGGCCCCATGCGTCCCTGCCAGCATTCACAGGCCCCAGCCTGCAGCCCAGCCCTACATCACCCCCACTTCTTCCATCTCAGTCAGGGTGCTTGTCCCAGTAACTGAGCACTGCTAGAGGTTTCTGCCCATGGATGTGACACCCTAAGGGGAGAGGCAGCAAAAAGGACACAAACATGTGGCATGAAGAAAAAGCATGAAGAACCCAGGAGGGACACAGGCCACAGGCCCTTCAAGGAGAGGTGCAGGAAAGGTTCCTCAGAGGCCAGGATGGAGTCAAGAAGATCAGAGAAAGAACATTCCAGGCAAAGGGAACAGCAGCTGCAAAGGCTCTCAGGCGATAGTCAGTTGAGGGCAGGGGCCGGCAAACCCCGGATTGTGTTTTTATGTCTTATCTGTGTGCTTTCACACACACGGGTGGTGCAGAGGTCATCACAGAGACCTATGGCCTTCAAAGCGCAAAATATTTACTATCTGGCCCTCACAGGTAAAGCTGCTCGACCCCTGGCTTAGAGTGTTACATACACAGAAGGTCACAGTGGCTAAGACAGACTGAGCAAGGGGGAGACTGATGCACGAGGAGGTGGGGGACGGGGGGGGCCCAGGCTGTGCTGAGTGGGGCGGGTCTCAATGACCTCCAGCCGGGCATCTCTGCCTCAATGCTGTATGCGTCCAATCCATCCTATAAAGGGTTCCCGGGTATCTTCCCAAAACACACGGCCAAACAGGTTACTCTTTCTCAAAGAGCAATGGCTCCCTGCGGTTTCCCAGAGCATGTTCCAAGGAATACTTGCTCTGCAGCTAAACGTCAATAAGAGGGTTCCTTGGTTAATAAAGTTTGAGAAACACGGCGTTCTCATTTCAGATGTCCTCAAGCACACACGTCAGCCCACAAAAGAGTAAGAAGTCCCTCTGCAAAGAAATCTGTTGACTTTGTTTAACCTACTGTCCTTCAAACTTGCCTTCAAACTTGCTTGGCCACAAACCTTTTTTCCACCAAAATCTCTCAACATTCTGAAGAACTAGTGTTCATGGGCTACGGGGTGAATTCCTCTGCCTGGCCTCTGTGCTCTGACCCCAACTCCAGTAGGTAATCCCAGAGCCTGTTCAGAGTTCCAGATCTTATGTGTGTGGCCTGGAGCACCCTCTCTGGTCTGTCGCTTGCCTTCCTCTTGCCTCCAATGCCCCCGATGCCCCCAGTGGTGGGATCAGCACTCACATTTACCGAGTACCTGCCTGTGCCACCCACCGGTGGCGGACGGCCACTGTGTGACCCTATCCAGAGTCTCTTCCTGCCTTCTTTGGTAATGACAACCTAGCTTTCCTTTAGGGACTACCCCCCGCCCATCTCCTGCCAGCTCCCAGGGTGAGGACACAGCCATGGTGTGGCTCAGCAGAGTATCCCCTCCCCTTGCTGTGGGTGACTGGTTCAGGGAAATGAGCACAAGACCCAAGGTGGGCCAATGAGTTCCAGACCAGGATGGGTCGGACGGCTCAGGAACTCACAACAGAGCAGCCAAGATGGGATTCGAGCCCAGTCCTTCTGCCCGCTCTTCTGCTTCTCCTCTAATTTACTGCCAACCTGAGTGCCCAAAGGCCTATCCGGGATCTAGTCGTCCTTGGTGCATCATGGGTGCTCAGCGAGGGTATCGGAAGGGGTGGAAAGTGCTGCCCGTAACTGCACATCCTCTGAGGAAGTATGCATACTTCTCATCCAAGGGAGCTGGACTGGATTCCCTCACCTCCTTCCAGGGGAAGGCAAGGACCAGAGAGAGGTGGCTGTTGGTTGGGAAATGCGGAGAGGGAGGGGTACAACCGGGGGCAAGGGAAAGAGAGTGTACCTGCTTGCGGTGCTTTTCCTTCCAGCTGCACTGGCTCCGTCAGCCTGCAAAAGAAACCCAAAACACCTATATCAGCCAAGGGGGGGGGAGCCCAGATTCTACCCACTGCCACCCCACCAAGCTCCCCCTCAACACCAGTCTTCAGACAGAGGGGAGAGCTGGCCCAAGCCACTGCTCCATTCTTATGGGCTGGGAAAATCTGCCCCTAGTGGTAAGAGGGAGTCAGGACACCCCCACCCGTCACCCCTTGCGCCCCCCCCAACCCCCAACCCCCGGAATTTGCTTGGCCCTTTAAATCTAGCAGAGCACCCACTGCCAACACAAACCCAGCAACCACAGGGCCCTGGGGACTCAGTGAAAAGTAAGTAACCAGCTAAATCTGAGATTGAATTGCACCATTTTTATTTTCATCTGGGATTTCCAATAAAACAGTAGCCGCAGATTTATTCCCACCAACCAGAGGGGGAAAATCCTATTATGTTAAAATATTCTGTCCCCCAACCCCACTAGCAGGGAGAGCAAGAGAGTGCCAGTTCTTGATCTCTTTCACTTGGGGTTGGGGAGGGGGATGAGGAGATGTGGCTGACCCAATGAAAATTTCAGAAATCATACAATTCTGGGTCAGATGGAGATACTGAGGCCCTGGGCCAGGAGGGAGCTGCCTGAAGTCTCAGGAGGACTGAATGACAAACACCTGGGGTTCCTGACCTCCTTGCCCAGGCCAGTGCTGGGAGGACCTCTGCTGCAGAGGCCGAAGTAGGCCATGGACATGGAAAGAACGCTCGGGAAGAACGCGAGGGTTGTAGCTGCTTTCCTTGGCTTTGTTAGCGCATTTATAATAATAGTAATCACAGAATAACGCAGGTTCCAAACTCTGGCACACACGTGTTTCCAAATTCAGAATACTTCCAAGTTTAGAAAGGTAATGTAGCACATGTGCTCTGTATTTTGCAACAACCCTGGCAGGGTCCAGGCAGCCCCCCACCAACCCCAGACTCAAGCACGGTGGTATTTCCACAGTGAAACTCGTGCTATCAGGCCCTATGGAGGATAAAAGAAGATAGAGTTAGTCTCTTCTCCCTTCAGGTCAAGCCCTGCCACCTCACCAGTCATAAAAAATCTTTTTGTTTTCGAGTTTTGTGAATTTCAGGATTGCAGACCTAAAATAACGACAACAGCTACCTTTTGACGCAGGTTTTTGAGAAGTTACAAACTGGCAAAACCAGATGGCAGGCTTCAATTCAAACAGTCAATATGGAGAAATAAAAGAATTTCACCCACAGAAGGCCAGATTTGAGCGAGTGAATGCAGCACTTAGTTCCACGCGACCACAGTCAGCTAGAGCTGCCAGCCCCCACCACTCCCTCCTGCCTTATACCCAGCCCTCCGGCCTGGCTCCCAGGGTATCCAGACTCCCTAACCTCCCCTGGGGTGCCAGTGTATGCACATTTAATGCTCCCTATTCAACCCTCCCAACGGGTCCCCCAACACACAAACAAGGAGGCAACGAGAGTCAAAGAATTTTAAGTCACTCGTGTCCAACGTTCCACAGCTACAAGCCCAGGTCTGGGTCACTCCAGGGCCCAGCTTCCTAAACTCTGGAGTATTTTCTCTCCCATCAACATTCAGAACAGCCAATCGGGAAATGAGGTAAACCCACAGCCCTCACTGCCCACAGGAGGGAAATGCAAAGATGAAGGACAAATAAGGAGGCAGAAATGTGAGGCCTGGGAGGGAAAAATTAATGGGATGCTGGTGTATTATTTCAGTGGCAGAAACAAGGAAGCGGAAAATGGTTTGCATATCATTTCACTGGGAGCAAAAGAACAGGATCAATTACACCTCCTTCCAACATCTTGCATTCCTCAAAACTTCTATGGAAAGTGAATGGGACGAAGTTGTTTTAATCTTCATATCATTAAGAGGCAGAAGTGGTTAAGGGGTGGAGATTCTGCCCCAGAGAGCTTAAACAAAATTTTAAAATCCCAAATGATCTCTCATCTTTCCCACTCAACTCTGGGCACGTATTTCCAGTATTTCACACATATTTTTGTGGGGGTTTTTTTGGGGGGTGGTCCTCTTCCTTTCCAGTTTCACCCAGAGTGGACTGCATGCGGACAGGGAACACGAGGCTGGGGAGAAGAAAAGATGCTCCGTCTCTGGCATAGCAAGGCACCGCCACCTATGTTTCCCTTTTATTATGTTTGCGATGCTCTGCACTTCTTGCCACCAGTGGCAACACTGAGTTCTGTTTTCCACTGATTTTTATGAAACAAAGACAAAATGCTAAAAACGTTCAAACCATTGCCCTAAAAACTCAGGAGAAGCCACGGGAGAAATGGATCCGCCAGTGGGAGGAGCCCCACCTGGGCAGGTGTGATGTGCCCAGGGTGGGGGGGTGGGGTTCCAGGCAGATCCGGGGAACTGATGCGGGTGGGCCTGTGCACGGACAACGGGCTCAAGTGAGAGATGCCCATAACAGCATGTGCTCCCATCGGTCAGGGCACATGGGCCCAGCTGAGTCCAGGCCCACCATAAGGCCCAGGGACAGCCTCTCGGGCCCTTCCCGCCCCCATGGAAGCCCACCACGCGGAGGGCACCAACCTTCAGTTGCAGGGATCAACCTTCAGTTGAAAGGATCAGTGAGATGCCAGACCAGCTCTGTCCATGTCCTCACAACTCCCTACGACTTGAATGAAGCTGACCCTCTGACATGGCCATTTTCCCAGCAATTTCCTATGATTCAACCTGAACCACAAACTCACCTTTACCCAGTGTAACCCGACTCGATCCCCAATTGGAACTCAAGTCAAACAGCACACGGTGAAGCATCAGACAGTCTTGCATCTGGAGCCCCAAACAGTCCTGCCATTTCCTAGATATGGGGATCTTGGCAAGCCACCTGCACGCTCAAGGCCTCGGTCTTCCTGTGTGCAAAATGGCAATATGCCGATCCCTGGACCGATCTCCTGGGACTGGCAAGGTAATGCGTGTACAAGTACCTAGCGTGAACTACACTGACTGCACGGCAGATGGGTGAGAGGCGGGGCCAACCTTGCACTGCCCCAGGACTCTCCCCAGCCTGTCCCAGGGTCTGATCTGAATCCTGGGCTGCAGGTGCAAGTCGGCATCTCATGGGTATCCACCAGATCCCACAGCTCTGAGGCTTCTTCCAAAGGGCTGGTAGAAAAGAAGTCAAATACAGTGATACAGCCTATGCTAAGCACAGGCCAGCAATGTGTAGCAACGGCTTAAGCAACGGAAACTCGACAGTGGCTTCCACTGGACCACGGCCTCCTACGGACGCAGCTCTGCCTGGCTCTGTCTGCGTCCCACCAGGGGCAAGCTCCTTCCTTTCCCCGGACCCGGGGTTCTCGCTGGTAAAAACTAGACGAGAAGCTCGAGAGCTAAATCAGATCCTCTCCTGCTGCCTATGGAAGTGACCCAACCTTAACCAAACCCCACTATGGCAAGTGAAATGGGGCGTGGCACAGTGGGCCCACAAGAGACCCCCCCCCTCAAGCCTACAACGCAGGGGGAGGGTACAGGCATCCATGTCCCCAGCTCCCATAAGGGCATCGGCCCCCCTTTGCCAGCCCCATCCATTCCTCCTCCACCAGTTTCTCTGCAGGACCCGGGCAAAGCTATTTTTGGTCTCATTCGACCCTCCTCTTCCCTCCCAAATGAATGTTAAGTTGTTCTTTTCCATTCTCTTATTAAGGATTTTCTTGGAAAGAAAATATTATTCCAAACCCAGAAATTTTATTTCTGAATTTGTGCAAATGTAAGTTGTAGGACATTAGCTGCATTTCACATTTTGTGCAAATGGCAGAAACAGGCAATTCGTGTGCTACGGGATGGGGGCTGGCCAACGATTTCGATAAAATAAACCCTTTTTTAATTTAAATGCTAATGCACTGAATTAAAATTTAATAACTGAGGAAATTGAAAAGCCGAGCAGGAATATTGGAAATAAATCCAAGCAGAAACAGCTGAAATTAAAAATTCTAGAGAGTGGGAGGATAGCAGCTAAGCTGTCTTATATGATTACATTTTTTTTTTTTCAGAATGAAGCAAAAAAAAAAAAAATCCTATCTCTCGCTGGCTCTAGGGCAGTAAATCCACAGTGCTGTGATTTATTGCTCAATTTTCCTGAGGGAAAAAGGCTTTCTTTCATGCTGAAATATTTCATAAATTTCAAGCCAGCATAAATTCTTAATTTAAAAGTTATGGAGGTCACATTTAGTGCACTGGTATGGTTCCAAAATCTTAAAGGAATAGCAGCGACCAAAAAAATTTGAAAAAAAAAAAAGCAAAAAGGAGGGGTAGAATTGGTTCTTTTTTTTTTTCTTTTTTTTCATTTTGGTTTTAATTCACAAGTCGAAATTTCATTATTAAAGATCCCTCCTGGATGGATGGAACCCAAGCACACGGGGAACTGGTATGTGTTTGGAAATCTGCTGCAAAAGATGAAGAGATAAAGATTTAATTCAATTATAAAAGGGCGCTTTTTTTTTTTTTTAAAGCCACTTGAGGAATTTCTGGTAAAAATTTCCTCCCTCCGCTGCCTGGGAAGGGGTGAGGGTGGGGGAGGGTGGCCAATGTAATTGCTTCTCTTAGATCTCCAATCTTTTGTGCACACTGATATATTCATTTGTTATACAGCTGTTCAGCGGCGGAAAGAATGCTGGGGCGCCCATAATTCTAAGCAAATCAATCAAAAATTAATGATTTGTCATGCTTGCACAATAGAGGAAAACAGCTCCTTGGGTCCTGGCTGCCTGATCTCCAAGAATGAAATGCCTTTCTGCGATAAGAGAACCAAGCCAGAGGCTCAGCGAGGCTGAGGTGTCCCCGCGAATGTGGGTGTTCATGGCCCCCTGAGCTCTCAGAGGACGGAGCCACCATCTTGAAGAGAACACCTCCAAGATGGTGCCTTGGCCAGTCAAGCCCAGGACAGAGCAAGCGAAGCACATTTCCATGGTGGTATAATTAGGACCTTGCCTTCTCCCTCCCCCACTGCAATGCAAAAATTGCTTCCTCTTGGGACACATCAGTGACTCCCCCAGCTCCCCAGCCAGACTTGACACGTCTCTGTTCACTGTTTCCCCACCACCACGAGCACTGTTCACCAACTCTATGGGATGGGGACCACAGTTCCTGGAGCACCTATGTGCCCCCAGACCATGTGCTCCTCCTGGACAAAGACCACACCCCACACATGGCTGTGACTCCAGCACCCAGCTTGGGGCCTGCCACCCAGCAAATCTTCAGCAAACACGGTTGACTCCATTAATTATTATTTCTCGGGAAACACGGATAACGAAGTTCCTTATATGCATTATGAACTGCACTGGCAACCAGGATGAAAGAGAACAACTGATCTTACATAATCAATCACTCCTTTATTCATTCAACAAACATTCCCCGAAAAACCTACTGTGCTCAGCTTTGGATGGACAGTTCCAAACCCCCAACATGTACTACTTCTTGGCTTCTCTCCACCCTCGGAAGGAAAAGAGTGAATGTGAACCCACGGGAGAAGTTCCCTGCATGCTCAGATGCCTTTCAGGTCTTTTATTCTTTCTTAAGTCACACGAATGCTATTTTCACAAGGATCAAATACACATTACTCCAAACTATGCCTGTGCAAGTCATACATA
>RCUC01102093.1:0-74802 GCA_003697995.1 Taxidea taxus jeffersonii
GGGGGGTTTAGGGGGTGGGGAAGGGGAAATGAAACAAGATGGGATCAGGAGGAAGACAAACCATAAGAGACTCTTAATCTCACAAAACAAACTGAGGGTTGCTGGAGGGAGGGGGGTCAAGAGAGGGTGGTTGGGTTATGGACATTGGGGAGGGTATGTGCTATGGTGAGTGCTGTGAAGTGTGTAAACCTGGCAATTCACAGACCTGTACCCCTGGGGCTAATACTACATTATATGTTAATAAAAATAATTAATAAAAGATTGTGGAAATGTGAAAAAAGAACAATTCACATATGAATTCATTAAGCACATTGGACATTTGTTATGTATAAGATATTGAGCTCTGTGCTTAGGGTATGCAGTGATGGATGGAGCCATACTACTTACCATCAAGAAGCTTATAGAATAGACAGGGAGACGGAAATTTTGATGGTTGGTAAGAGCTTGGAAGTCTGGGGATGGCAACCTTCCTCAGATGACATCTGATTTAGTGTCGAAGAAGAAATACTGTACAAAGGACCAACTCTAGTTGGCATTCACTGAAAACTTTCCCTGTGCCAAACTATGTCTCATACATATCCATTCACAGAATTCTCAAAACATTACTGTAAGATGAGTAATCTTGTGTCTGTTTTATAGATGAAAAGCCTAAGTCTTAGAGAAGCTGATTGATCTGTCCAGGTTAATATTACTACTATCTGGGAGAGATAGGATTCAAATCTGAGACCTGATTCTAAAACTGAACTTTTTACCTATTGTAGTGCACTGCCTCTCTGGTTCACAAGACAGAGATTACTATGGTTATTTAAAAAGCCAGACAGGAAATCTCCTAGAATCCATTTATGGGAAACTTGTGTGTACCAATTTGGCAAAGAGTGAGGAAAAACATTGAAAATTTAAAGAGAAAGTATTAGGAAGTCACTGACCATTATAAATTAATAGGAAATTGTACAATACAAAATTGGAAAGACAAAATTGGGTAATGAGAAGAATAGAATGATTGATTTAATACAGTGTGTAAAGTATGTCTCGATAGATGATAAATTGTGAACAGTTTTATTTTTGTATGGTCCATGCTATTCCACTCTCCCTATTACTCAGGGCCAACCATACTGGCTCTCTTTTGTCTTGCTCAAAACACCAAATTTGTTGCCACTTGGAGGCCCCTGAAATCGCTTTTCCCTCTGTCTGGCATGTTCTCCCTCTGGATCTTCCCTTATTCATCATCTTGTGAATCAGCTTAAGGGTCAGCCTCTCAAAGAGGCCTTCTGTGACCTCCCAACCTAATGAGCCTAATTGTCCTTTATCTTATTTTATTTTTCCATAATATTTATTACACTCTGAGATGTCATATTTGTTTTCAAGTTTACTTGTGTACTGTCTGCCTCCCTCTACTAAGCTGTAAGTTCTCAGAGGATGGGGATTCTATTTTGCTCACTGTTGTGTTCCCAGCTCCTAAAATCATGCTTAGTTTACATATTTGAACAAGTGCATTTGCTGGTTAAAATAACTGCAGTAGAGTACGCATTTATCTTATAATCTTCACTTCATGGAAATAAAACGGGGCTCTTTGTGGTAATACAGCACATACAAAGTCAAATAATAAAAATAAAGGGTAGAGTCAGGAATTGAACCCAACTCTCATTTCCCCACTGCATGCCCCTGTCAGCTACTTCAGAAAAAGATCCCCTTGCCTTCCTTCCCTTTTGAGGAATGACTGTCACATTTGGATATAGGATTCTCCTAGATTAAAAAATATTTCTGTAATGACTGGGATTGTACTTCCTCAATGCACTCCTCTGTGCATGTCACTTATTCATGTTCTTTTAATTCTCAGGAAGATTTCCCTGGGTCAGGTACAGATGACAGGGTGGCAAAGCAGGGGAAGGTAGGCTGTACACCCAAAGTCTGGGTCATGGCTGTGACTCTTGCTGTGTGACCCTGGGTCCGTCTTATCTTCTCTCTGGCCTTGTTAAATGAGCTCAGTGACCTAAGAATAAATGATTCCTATATGGGTGTTTTAGTATGAGGTTGGTAATGCTGAGCCTGGACATGGCCTGCGTATCTTTCTGTGGGTGTGTGAGGTTATTAGGAAGCAATCAGACACTAATGATACAGTTTGCTGGTTTTTTCAAGCTTGAAGATAAAGTATTTATTGTACTTGGAGTTGATTTTATTGGTTCCAAGTGCACTGCCCATTAAGTCCTTATGGATTGAAAGATGGATTGAATGAAGACGTTTGCTCAATTCCTGCTTAGGGTATTATCACTGTTTTATTTTCTTACTTACAAGGAACAAAAACTAGCTTTAGCTAAACTGACTGAAAGGAATTTTTCAGAATGTTTCCAGGGGGCCTACAGACTCCAAAAGAGGTTGGGGAATCATACCTGAGGATGGGGGGAACAAAGAGAGTAAGGGAGAGCTTACAAAAGGGGAAGCAGGCAATAGTTCTGTCGCTGAAAAAAGAGAGTCAAGATCATCCTGTGGCTACATTCACTTTGTAATGAAAACCTTCAACCCATATATCTCTCCCTCAGCAACTTACACAGGGGTCAACATCCTGGCGAGGATGCCTGAGGCAGCCCCAGGCTAGTAAGGAAAATGCGTTCATGCCAGTTACTTTAATAGAGGGGCTTCAACGGAGGGAATTTGGACAACGTGCCGTAGTGAAAATGAACCTTGAGATAACACAGTGTCTGCAGGAAGAAGCTAGTGTGCTCCGACTGGAAAATGAAAAGTTGGTGTCATTGGACTAGAATCTTGGAGAAGAAACATGGAGGAGTAGAGGCCCAGACCTTTGTGGGGGAGATCCCGGGCTAGTCGCCACTCTCTCTAGAGTGGGCAGAGGATCCTCATAGGGCTGGGATGCAACCTCAGAGGATCAGGAGCTGCCTGGCTGTGAAGAGGAGCCACTTGATGTTCTCCTCCTGTTGTCTACCTTCTTCCCTGTTGGCAGAACCAGTCAGGAAGCCCCCTGACCAGTGAAATACAGCCTATAGAGCTCCAGGGTATTGCAAAGCCAGGTGGACAAGGGAGCTAGGAGCTGAATCAGTGACCTAATAATCGGCAGAGCCTGCCACTGACGGAACCTAGGGCAAGTGCTCACCCTCTGGCTCGTTGGGGCAGGGATAGGAAGAATTGACCTTTTTCTTCTGTTGTTGAAAGTGGGCTCCTGGAATTATGTTCCCAGTACTAGACCTGTGGGTAAGAGGTAATTCTGCATGAGGAAATATAGGCTTTATTGTACGGAATGAATGGAACCCGGGGAGGCAAAAAGCCACATATCCACTGTCGCCCCTTAATAAGAGAAGTCTTGGCGGAGTGCTGATGAATGTTGGTATCATTTTACATTCTGTATAAATATATGGAATTGACCCTTCTTGTCCTTTTACAGCATGAAAGCTAGTTATTTATATCAGGCCACAAATTGCAGATGCCCTGTTTAGATGGGGATTATAAATCCCCTACATTGAACTTTAATTGGGGCCAGATAAAAAAGTTTGGGGTTATTTTCTTCCATGGCTTGGAGATTTATGTAGGGTATTTAGAACCTGTTTATCCCACAGACAGAGAGATGGTGGTTTACATGGATTTTCATGCTTGTCGCTTCAAAACACAAAGCCCTGTGCAGCTTGTTGTTTGTTTTGCAAATCCTTATCACACCCAAATTATTGTTTGTGGAAGGAGGGAGGAAAACAGCTTAGAGCAGTGTCCCCCTTCTCCCCCCATTTCTCTATTTTATGCCTCAAGAGATACACACAAACATGTAATAGATCTGCATTTGGAGGAATTCAATGCATGTAATTAGTGCACCGGCAGCTTTGAATTTCTTGAAATTAAGAACATTGATTCTTTGCTAAAATGAAAGTTACTTGCAGATACTTTATTCCTTTTCTTCTAGTTTTTCTAAAACAACTTGAGCCTCTTTTCCAAGTCAGGTTTTTCATTTATGTTTTATGCTGCTTGACTTAGAAAACTTAGATGGGCAGTTCCTTAAAATTAAAAGCTCTCATGGATTTCTTCGAGGGTGGTAACAAAGAATTATTGACCGGCTAAACTAGAGAAGCCAAAAGGAAGGTCAATTGTCAGGCTTGCTATAAATTTGTTACTTGGAAAATGCTGGGAAAAAAAGTTAAAATTGTCAACAGTCTACTTAAACACACATACACATATGTATCAATTAAATGCAATTCTTATCTCCTCACAAATAAACTTGTTGGTATGAAAGCATTTTTATATGCATATTGATTGATACTCACATATACATATATGCAAAATACAACTAAGAGCTACATGTTAGTCTGAAATTACTATTTTTTTCAGATAATAGTATATCACAGATATTTGCCAGGTCATCACGTAGGGATTGCTCTTTATTTTACACAGCATGATTTTTCATAATTTAACTCCATACCATTGGTGGACATTAAGATAGTATTCCAAATTTTCATTACCAGAAGCAATGCTGCAGTGAACATACTTGTACAGCTGCCTCTACATATTTGTGTTACAGTTCCAGTAAGAGAGAGACATTACCTCAAAAACTAACGATGTACTATATGGTGAATAACATAATAAAATTAAAAAAAAAAGAAGGAGAGAGAAAGAGAGGTGGGATTGCTGGCTGTTTGCAGAGCAATCCAGTTCAGAATACTATCTTGCCTGTGTCTATTTGATCTGCTTCAATCTGGAGTAGTTCCTGAGACTGTTTTAATGGCATTAACGCTTTTGAAACTGCTAGAGACCAGTGACTTTGATTTTTTTTTTTTTTTTGGCCATATTTTAAAAAAAATTTTTATTTATTTGAGACAGAGAGCACAAGAATGAGAGAGACAGAGAGTCAGGGAAGGGTCAGAGGGAGAAGGAGAAACAGAATCCCCGCTCAGCAGGGAGTCCAGGACCCTGGGATCATGACCTGAGCTGAAGGCAGACACTTAACCAACTGAGCCATCCAGGTGCTCCTCTTTTGGCCATATTTTTATTTATTACTATATTTTATTCTGAGAAAGTGCCAAAATAGGTTATCTGGGCCATGACTTTAGGGAAGTAATGCTCAGCCCTGGCTGCATAGGAGAATCTCTGGAAGACATTTAACAACAACAAACAAACAAACAAAAACAAAAAACTTTTTCCAGGGCTCCATTCCTAGAATCTAATGCAATTGTTCTCCTGTGGAGCTTGTGTACCTGTATTTTTTAACATTCCCTTGGTGATTCCATTGAGCACCCTGTCCTGAGAACTACTGAGTTACATATAGACAAGATCTGTGGCATAATTTGTGGGGTCCAGGGCAGAATGACAATTACAGGTCCCTAAGTTCAAAAATAATTAATATTTTAAGATGACAACATCAGATTGTTAAGCCCAGTGTGGGGTACTAAACATGGCTCCCCGTGTGACTGCAGCCAGGCATTGATACACCATGGCTGGTATAAGGAAGAAATCCATGTAAATCAAAGGTTTGAGAGAATGATGCCATGAGAAAGGAGAGCAGAGACATGAAGAAGTATCCATGTGCTCCCTTACATTCCCAGCTCTCTGAAATTTCAATGAGGCCATATCATCAGGCCTGGATAAGAGACAATGAGTAGATAGGCTGAAGAACAAGTCTGAGTTCTCCATGCACTCTGTGAAACCTCGGTTTGAGATGACAGTGTCACAGGATGGTGCTGCTTGCATTGGTAAGGAGCCCTGAGTGAAGGTGGGAAGCAGAACACCTTGCTCCCATCAGCTTTGTACCATGAACGTGAAATAAATCTTGGTTATGCTAAGCCACTGGAATTTGTTACAGTCCAGTGACAAGAACAGAAAGGTATGAATCAAATGCCATAGGATCTTAGAGAAGTGAGAGCTGATTTTTGGCTGTTAGCATCAGTCACATTTTCATGGAAGATGATACATATGAAACAGGATGGATAGGATTTGCAAATGTAAAGTTGGGAAGACAAAAGCTGTATTAGTTAGCTACTATTACATGGGAAACCACCCCCAAACTTAGTGGCTATCATCTCTCATTTCTCATAAGATAATGGGTCTGCTATGTGGTTCTGCTCTTGTGGGCTGGACACAGTTAATGCACACTGAGGTGTCTTATGCATCACTGAACAGCTGCTGGGATGGTTGGGGGCTCACTGGTTTAGGTTGGCCTTTTTCATATGTCTGGAGGTTGGCTGACTCTTGAAGGTTACTCTTTGGCTCTCTTTCAACATGATCTTCATGTTTCAGTGGGGCTGCCCAGGGTTGCATATATAATACATAAATGGTGGCAGGATCCCAGAAGGGAGAGTGGAAGCACATAAGGCCTCTTTGGCCTTAGGCTGGCACAATATCACTTGTACCCCATTCTCTTGGTCAGTGGAAGTCACAAAGTCAGCTTAGATTGTAAGCCTGGGAAAATGGTCTATACTTTCTGATCTCCGTTTTCTGGCCTTTGGAAGGGGCTCAGTATGTAATATATGAAATAGTGAACAAAATTGCCTGGAAACAGTTCTTTGGAGCCCTTGTATTCTGACTATTTTATACTTTCTCTGAAGGTTATCTCATCCTAGGCCTCCAAATGGAAATCTCCAGCCCAGTCCTCTTCCCTGAAATTTCTTCCATAAAACCAATGGACTAGGGCACCTGGGTGGCTCAGTGGGTTAAGCCTCTGCCTTTGCCTCAGGTCATGATCTCAGGGGTCCTGGGATCGAGCCCCACATCAGGTTCTCTGCTCAGCGGGGAGCCTGCTTCCACTTCTCTCTCTGCCTGCCTCTCTGCCTACTTGTGATCTCTCTCTCTGTCAAGTAAATAAAAGCTTAAAAAAAACCAACAACAATGGACTACTTGATACCTCAGTTAACTCCTTTGTGGGCAGCTTATACTTAACATGTACAAAGCTGGTCTCTTTGTCTTCCTTTCTGCTTGATGTTCTTGTCCCCTAGTTTTTCCTGTTTTAGTCATTGGTAGCCTTGCTGTTCCAGTTGCTCAGGCCATAAACCTTGGAGTCAACTTGGTCTCTTTTCTTTGTCTCCTACTCCATGTTCAGTCTATCAGCATATCACATCCCCCCTATTTGCTGTACATGGACAGCATATGGATACTTCTCAGCTTCTTTCCCACTGTCCCTGGATCCATGTCATCATAAGGTGTTTGCCTTGATTATTGGAACAGCTTTTTCTCTTGGGTTCTGCTTCTGCTGGGACCTCTACAGTTAGTCATTTGACACAGTTGCCAGAGTGTTTTTTAAGATTGTGAAGCATTTTATGTCACTCCCCTGATTAAGACTTTGCAAGAGTTTTTCATGTCCCTGAAAATAAAAGTCCAAGTGTTTACAAGAGTTTACAAATCTCCACGGGAACTGGTCTCCTGTTAGCACTTGCCCTCGTTTCCTGCTACTCTCCTGCTCATGTTCATTGGGCTCCAACCACCACATAGGCCTCCTCTTTGCTTCTAGAATGCACCAACACACACCTGCCTCAAGGTCTTGAGTTTTGTCCTTCCCTCTGCCAGGACTACCATTTGTCTTGAGACTAGCATGCCTCACTCTCTTATTTTCTTCAAGCATCTACTTGAATGTCACCTTCTTCCCAAGGAGAACATTTCAGATGTGTACTTAAATAGCACCTCCCAGAACTCTACCTCCATCCTGTGCTTTTATTTCTTCATAGTCCTTCAAAACTTTGATATGTTCCATAGTTGCCTGTTAGTTTGGTCATCATTCGATTATTTTGACTAGAATGTACATTCTAGGCAGAGTGGGACTTTCTTTGTTACTTGCTCTGTCTCCAGAAATCTTAGACATATTTTTTAAATCATTGTATAAATAGGGGTTGAGATTCTTACAATGGGTGACAGACTGGATGAGATAATCTTTAAGGTTAGTGCAACAAATAGTCTATGGTGTCAATGGGAGTACAAATTGAACTGTTTTAGAAGTTCTTTTTGAGATGCACGGGCTTCTAGCGTTGCTGTTGTCCCCTCCAATCTGTTCTCTTCACTAGTTCCTACATTGGATGATTTTCTGTCTCCCCTCTTCTCTTTTTTTTCTAATTGTTAAAATTTTTTATTAACATATAATGTATTATCAGCCCTAGGGGTACAGGTCTGTGATTCGTCAGGTTTACACACATCACAGCATGCACCATAGCACATACCCTCCCCAGTGTCCATAACCCAACCACCCTATACCTACCCCCCTCCCCCCAGCAACCCTCAGTGTGTTTTGTGAGATTAAGAGTCTCTTATGGTTTGTCTCCCACCTGATCCCATCTTGTTTCATTTTTCCCTTCCCTACCCCCCAACCCCCCTACATTGCCTCTCAAATTCTTTATATCAGGGAGATCATATGATAATTGTCTTTCTCTGATTGACTTATTTCACTCAGCTTAGTACCCTCTAGTTCCATCCACGTCATTGCAAATGGCAAGATTTCATTTCTTTTGATGGCTGCATAGTATTCCATTGTATTTATATACCACATCTTCTCTATCCATTCATCTGTTGATGGACGTCTATGTTCTTTCCACAGTCTGGCTATTGTGGACATTGCTTCTATTCCCTCTTCTCTTAATGAACACTTTCTCCTCCCTCACATCTAAGCTTACTAGTCAGTCACCTCCTTGAGTTTTCTGCCCACATTCTCTTTACATTACTTGATAGTACTGTTTACTATTTCATTATAGCATTGTGATACTTAAGATAATGAAAAAATTATACTTGTTTTTTCTTTAAGCTTTTTTATTTAAACATATAATGTAACCCCACCACCCTCTCCCAACCCCTCTCCCCCACACCCCACGACATGGAAAAATGTTCCATGCTCATGGATTAGAAGAATAAATATTGTGAAAATGTCTATGCTACCTAAAGCTATCTACACATTTAATGCAATGCCTATCAAAATCCCATCCAATTTTTTCAAAGAAATGGAACAAATAATCCTAAAATTTATATGGAACCAGAAAAAATTATACTTTACTGGTGTGATTGTTTTTATAGATTTTTTCCTCAAAATTTGGCTGGAAGCTCTGTGAGTCTGTTGGTTCTGTTCCTCAGTTCATCAGAGCATCCAGAGTCTGGTACAAAGCCTGATTCACAACAGGCACTGAATATCTTCTGGGGACTGAATATGAGATGGAATGAGTGAACCTCTCTTACCCAGACTGTAGTGTTCTCTGATCAGTGATTCTGTATCTCCTACCTCCAGTTACTTCTAAGGGCAATATCTAAAAATGGATACTATCTTTGAAACCCTTCTTAGCCCTTAGTCTCAAAAAATTTTTTTGAGATTGGCATAAAGGGTTGAATGGGTAGAAGAATCTTAAATCTGATTAACAAAAGGACTGGGTCACAAGGACTTTTTGATAACATATTAGAGGTTTAAAACTCACAGTTAGCCATTCGGGGTACTCTTGGTACCCATCCCTACAGACTGTTTGTGAGGCTGTCAAAACCAGGACTTGGGGATTTTCTCCTAAGACAGTGCTGCACAGAAGCTCTGATCTTGACAAATTCTTTCTGGGAGGCAGTGTCATCTGTTAACACCCCAGGAGCAATTAGATTTATTTAACAAAAACAGAGTGGTGTTAGTAAAGTAGCTTGAAAATGTCCATGGGGTACATTAAAATTGATTTTAAAGTAGGTCAGATGTTCTGTACCTAGCCCAATTATGATGTGTAGGCAAGTAAATTCAGTTACCAAGTGATGTGGCTTAGGGAGAGAAAAAGAAAAAAAAGTCGTAGCAGTAGGTAAACTGCTGGTCTTCAGAAACCTCCAGGTAGGAGATTCTACCACAGCATCTTAGAATCCTGGAACCTTAGGTGGGAAGAAAGTGCCAAATCTACTTTCCTCCTTCCCAGTCTTCTCTTTTTGCATATTCTTTCTATCCCACGCAGTGCACGGGGGGAGGAGCCCTGGAGTCAAAAGATCTGAGTTCAGATGCTGAGTTTGCCACTTACTAGCTATGTGACCTGGGCAAGTGAGTTCTCCTTTCTGAGCCATGGTCTCCTTACTTGTAAAAGAGCAATCACAGTAAGATTGAAGGCCATGCAGAATTTCAGGGTAATTGAACAATGGATGGAGATGGCTCAGCTTGTACCTGATGTGAAGAAAATGCACCATAAATGCTTATTATTATCCTCATTTGGAATGTTTCCTCTGTATTACACCTGAGAAAGAAATGAATAACCCTGATCCTTCCTCACAGTCAATCCTTCCAGGGCGATTTCCCTCAGAAGTCGGATCCTGGTCCTGTAGCCCCTTAAGCATTCGATTCATGTGTGAGCCCTTGCCATTTAATATGCAGCTGAAAATCATTTTTACTCTGAGAACTCTCCACTCCTCCCTGTTCCCTGTCTTTTCCTCACCAAAATGGAAATTTAATGTCTGAAGGAAATGTCAGTTATTTCTATATTGAAGTTGAGGGACAACTTATTTCTGTTTGAGAAAGCAGAGATGTTTGGGCTGGACATCACTGAGAAACATGAAGAAAGCAGCACCAACCCTATAGGCAAACCACAGGATGGCTTTAAAAATGGATTTTCATTCTCTCCTCTCATCTGCCAGCTCTCCTGGTTGGGACAGAGGCTTCTTCTTTTCCCAGTGGGAGGTTGGGGAAGAAACAATCAGCACAATGAACTCAGAGAAGGAAGAAAGGAAGAGCAGGTGAGACTTGCTTTGAGCTCCAGGTAGATTAATAATGATGGCAATGAGTGAACTCCCCTGTGCTTGAGTGTTTCTGGTCTCCAGGGGAAGGCTGGGCAAAAGCTGGAAGACAGAGTTGGTTTTTTAAACTCTTGCTGAATCACTGTTGCAGATATCTCCGGCATGATGGGGGAATTAGCCTGTGACTTGGGATCAGAGATTGGGATTCATCATGTATTTACCCATTCATTCATTAATTCCAACAAATACGTACCAAAGACCAACGCACACCCACCGCTTTTCTAGACCCTTGAAACTACCGTAAATAGTGAGACAGGTTTCCTGCTTTCATGGAGCCGAAAATCGGAGGAGGGAAATACTGTAGATTATGAGGTGTTCTGTTCCCAGAGGTATGCTGGATGGTGGGACAGGTTTTCAAGAGGCCTGAAGGGCTTCTTTCAGTGTGTTGGTCATGGAAATGTATCCCCGTTGGCTACACTGAGAGCAGCTAATCAAACTGAAGCCAGGATTCTGTGGGAATCATGTTTGAAAACACGTTTGTTCTCATGAGTAGTTGAGTTTTATGTGGCCAGAGATTTTGAATCGTGGAAATTTTTTTCTTGTCCAGCTGGGGAGAAGGGAATCTGAACACATTGTTGATGCCTAAGCCCCATGGTCTAAAATAAAAGGTCAGAGAGTGTAAGGACAAGGTTAAGAGGCTGAATTCTCCAGCTTAAAAATAAGGAAGTTATGTTTCCCCTTTCTTTTCTTAGAGCACTTCTTTTAGAAAACTTGTAATGTTGAGAAAAGTTGCAACTCAAATTCTTTCTCTGACCTTTGACAGGTAAATCCTTTAAAAAGCCTCTTCACAGTTTTACAACCCTGAATGGTCTTGCTCAGGGACCTAGGAGGCACTCCTTTGAAATGTTGACATTAAGGGAGATCACATCTCATTGCTTGCTTTCTGTGGGGGCCTAACTTCAATGGGCATCATTTCCAAAGGCAAAACTACTTCCTATCATACAGATGTGAGCGGTTTACATTTCCTTTGTATAAAGGCAATTAGCCAACACAGGCCGTCACCCCAATTACCAGGTGAATTTAGGATGAACCTTGTGACAAATGGTGCTGTCAAGTCCTCTGACTTGGGTGTAATGGGTTGTATCTGCTTGATTGTATGAAAATGTAAGATTGCCTGTTTCAGCAATCTCTTAGTGGCTTGCTTATGCTACATATCCCATTCTGACTTACTGCTTATTCAATAATAAAACAGTTTTCTTGCTCTTCCCTCTTCGTGGAGAGGTTTTTCAGTTAGGAGAATGTCTTATTTTGAATTATACTCCCCAACAATAGCAAACATAACCCATAACCCATTTCTAGGAGTTGTCAATTGGATTGCAGCCCCACATTTTAACCAGAGAGCTTTGAGGAATTTGTGGAAGTTTGACATACTGTGGTTCATGTTTTTGAAGTAGTTGAGCTCCTTCTTCAAATGAAACCTTGTATGGAACCCAGTGTATTAACCTGAAAAGAGTTGGTGACCTGAACAGGGACTCAAGATTCTCAGCTCTGAGTCCTGCCTCCACTCTGTCGCCTTGCTCTGCATCCACAGGGAGCCGATGGGGAGGGGGGAGAATGGAGTTCTGCAGAGTATGGTGGTTACATAATACCACCATCTATCTATCTCTCTGTGCCTCATGCCTTCAGCTCACTATGTTGCTCCACTTTCATTAGGTTTGTCCCTTAAACTGGAACATGTTTGATCCAAACTACAACCCGTGTGCTCCCTGCCAGGTTTCAGATGCCTTCCATTCTGCATCACAGTTAGACCTCACACCTTGTGTGTAATCGATTTTTATGTTTGTGAAATATATTTTTGTGAAATAGATTTTTGTTTTCATTCCCATTTTACAGATGAGGAAACAGAAGTTTTCCTATACTGTATCATAATTGTATGTCCATTTGTCTGTCTGTCTTACTACATTGTGCTCCTTGAGGACAGGGACACATTTCCTGTCCAGTTTGTCTGGCACAATGCTGGACAGGCCATAAATATTTATAGAATGAAAAAGTATGCCTGTGCACTGTCATGCAACAGGAGAAAAGGCAAAGCTAGATGCAAATCCCTATCTGTTTGGTCCTAAGATCTCTCCGTTCCTTGTTCTATCCTTTATTTTTAACTTCTCTTTTAGAGAGAGAGCGAGTGTGGGTGCATGTGGGGAAGGATAAGAAGAAGAGATGGTCTTAAACAGGCTCCATACCCAGAATGAAGCCTGATTCAGGGCTCAATCTCATGACCCTAAGATCATGACCTGAGCCAAAAATCAAAGAGTGGGACGCTTAACCGATTGAGCCACCCAGGTGCCCCTGTTCTGTCCTTTTAAGAGACAGCTCTGCAGCTGGTGCCTGGGTTGATGGAGGTGCACAGGGTGTGGGAAGAGGAAAATAAGTATCTTTCTTGCTTAAGCTAAAGTTGATGTATCATGCATTTTTACTGTCCCATGTTTACTCTCTTACTCAGAGTGAATGAGTCCACCACTTAGCAGTGGTAAAGAATGGTGTAGAGAAAATTACATTTACTTTATCCTGCCAGCCTTTGGAAATCACAGAAGTCCTAGGTGTCATCATGGGTCTTTAATCCCCTGCAAATCAGGGTGGCTGCCATCTGCAAATGAGACAGCTGGGGACACACTTTTTCCTTTAGTTGGCATGAAAGGACCAACTTTGTTCTGGGAAAAGAGACACTGTCATAATAAAAAGGATCTAGACCTATTTGGCTTTCCTGGGAGCTAACACTGACTGTTTCAAAGATGTAGTCTTTTAAGGAATATCTCTTTGGGGTGAGACAGGATATTGAATGCAGGTTTGGGGTCTGAGAGGCCTGTGGTAGAATCATGGATCTCCACCATTCATCATTTGAATGACACTGGTAATGTATCCAACCTTGTAGGGCTTTAGTTTTCCCTTCTGTAAAACAGGGATGATATCACCCATGTCATAGGATAGTTGAGAGAATTAAATATGAAGGGGCTGTGAAGGATTCAGCACATTTTCTGGCGCATAACAACTTTGACTTGAAGCTTGTTGACTTTTGCCCACTAGCTCTGAGTGTGGATGGTCTGTGCCTGGGCAGAGGAATTGGGTGGCACTCCTGCCATGACCAAGGGAATTCCCACTACCATTTGTTCTTCATAGGAGGACCAAACCAGTGAAGAATGGGACCAGACAAGCCCCAGACAAGGAGAGCCCCAGACAAGACTCCTTTCCTCACATTTGCCACTGTGCATGGACAAGGAGCCACTCTGACATTTGCCCTTTGAAAAACCACTAACAAGGCTGCAGGCATTTCCTTATAATCACAAAGAGGAGAAAAGCCATTTTGGGTCCACCTTAGATGGATTTGATCTCTAGTAACTCCTCACAGTGTTTGGACCTTTTGGGGTTTCCTCCCCTTCATAGCCACTTGGGAAAGCTCGGCTTTCAGGGTAAGAGTTTTAAAGTAGAAAGAGCATGTGTGGGCATGGGAGCCAAATCCTAGCTCTTCTTGTTAATCATGATGTGAGCCTTGAGGAGTCTGTGTATCTCTGGACTCCCATTTCCCCTTCTGCACAATGTTGATAACAACCCTACCTCATAGCTTATAGATCTGCATGGCCCAGCATGACTGTTTGGAGTCTTTGGCTGTTCACTCACATGTCCTAGAAAGGACTTATCTTCAGGAAGCCTTGATCAAACATCTGGTATGTACCCAAGCTGTTGTACCTAATCCTCACATCCTGATCTTCACCTCGGGTATCTAGCCTTCAGCGTGAACTCACTCATGCCAGACACCATGCTAAGCCATTTATATGCTTTATCTCATAAAATCCTATCATAGACCTTATTACGATAGTAGACACTATTATTAATAAATAATAGCAGGCAAAGTTATTATAATGATTGTGCAAATGAGAAACTGAGGCTTGAGAGGCTAAGCCCAAAGTCCCATAGCTGTTGAGGATTGGAATAGTTTTAAAACAAGAAGTGTCCTTTAAGTACATACTTTGCTATACTGGACTTTTTAGTTCTCCTCCTCCCCCCATGATTTTCCTTGGTTCTGGGTCTCATTCAAATCAAATCTAAAATATCTACCAGCATTAATTCAGTTTTTGTCCTGAATCTAAATGTATTAATTTCAGAAATAAACTGATTCTAAATATTTGCAGAAGTACCTGGTCACCTTCTTGCTAGGTATCTTTGCTCAGGGCAAAGAGTACTTTGATGAATTTACCCTGACGACCAGGGAGCACACAGATTCTCTTGTCTTTTTCCCACTCGAGGGGAGTCTGGTTTTGGTAGGAGCACTTGAGAGAAATCCTGTGCGTCCTTGGGAAAACCACTTTACCTCTCTGAGATGCTTCTTGATTCTCCTTATACTGTGTTGTCTCATGACCTTTCCTTCCTTTAAGAGGGAAAGACTTGGAAACACATCTCTTATCTCTGTTTCAGGTGGTCCAAGGAAGCAAAGACAAACACTCTCCTTCTCAGAGTAGGGACTAAAACCGAGCATGTATGCAAAGAAGAATGAAAAATGCCTGTTATTTTCTGCAGGCTGGAGAATGATGTATGTTCCTTGGAGTAACCTACTACTTGGGAATTAGTCATTCCACATCGTGTTCTCTCTGCTGCTTGAAGTGCCTCATTTTAAAAATGTTAAGATTTTTTTCCCTCTCACTTAACTGTAGGAACATTAAATGCACAACTTTATCAAAATGACATAAGATATATGTTTCTGCCAACAGCAACAGGAGAGGATTAACAATTCAAATGGTGATGGGGAAAAGTTCCTCTCAAAACATAGCAAGAAGGAAGTTTGATTGGGGATGCTGCTCTTTCTTCAGCCTGAAGCCTGTGATTACACATTCAGGGTCTCCTACGTACTAATGGAAGAGAAAGTTTTAGGTTATGATGGGGAAAAGTTATATTTTATGATATTTTGTTTTGTCTCCTTGAGATCAGGGCTACCTATGCACATTTGTGGACTCTACAACTGGAAACATGTTTCAAAAATAATCCTCACTTATCTAAAGGCTGATGCCTGAATTTGGTCAGGACTTACACTTCTAGTTAGTAGCAGACCCTAACACTCTAATCCTGTGAAAGGTGGGCAAACCAGCGTTGAAATGAAATAGGGAATGGGAAGTGAGTGTGAGACTGTGGATCCCTGAGAGATGAAGGGGAGGGAGAGTAAAGGGTTGTTCTGTGGGGTTAGTGTGGCACACCCAGAAATAGGATTCCATGCTTATAGATGACAAATGGTCTCTTCTACCACCTGGCCAATGAAATGAAGTGTTCATATTAGATCCGATGAGAAATTTTTGAGAAAGAGAGTTGCTAAGATTCTGGATGGAGGCACAGAATTGCCTTGATCTTACAAGGAAGAGCATAGCATTTTGTAAAACCTGCTATCATTCTAGCAGGATGAAGGAACGGATGTTTTGACTTCTCAAAGTCCTTTCTAGTTTGTGATTTATATGTAGACTTTCCACAGCTGTTTTGCCTACCATCTTCTTAACCAGGAGGGCCTTTGAGGTTGGTTGGGTGGGTTGGTTGGTGGTTTTTTGTTTTTTTGTTTTGTTTTGTTTTGTTTTTGCAGCTAACCAGTCCAATCTCATTTTCCAACACCAGAGAGCATGAGAAGTTATGGTAGCTAAGGTGTTGATATTGAGGAGACTCACAGAACCTTCTCATGTAATGACTAAGAGGGGGAGTTCCCCTTCAAGGCAAGAGGACAGGAATGGTGAACTTGACCCAGATTTGAGACGATGGGGTGATTCTGGGTGCAGTCTGAGGTTGGCCATTTGGATTAACCCTCTAGCTCCCCAATATCTGGATGGGCCAATCTCCCACTCGTTCAGTGGAATGCAGGCATACCATCTTTAGATTTATTGTGTTTCCTCTCTCAAGGCCTTTGTAATCACTGCCTCTTTTCCTGGAACATCTTTCTTTAAGATCTTCTCCTGACTAGTTCTTTCTTGAAATTCATCACTGAGCTCAAATGTCATCTCCAGAGAAAGGATACCCTTTATTATATTAAGTAAAAGCCACATACCCTTTACTCACTATTCATTTATTTTCTTCTTAGTTTTCATAATTTTCTCAAATGACCTTGTTTATTTGTCCATTATTTGTTTCTCCCAACTTGAATGCAAGTTCTTTGTGAAAAGGAACATTGTTCTTTGCTATCTCTCCAACACCTAGAAGAGTACCAGGTGTGTAATAGGAAAAGAATAAGTGTATATTGCATTAATTCATAACCATGAGTTAAACATGGAGCCTAGCCCAAAAATCACTGCTTTAGAGGACTGAACGTCTCCTTTCTTAGTTAATTTAGGAATGTGATTGTAAGGAGCAGGCATGAGAGACAAGGGAATGAAAACTTAAAAAGCGGGAAGCCACTGAAAAGGTATGTTATTGACTTGGCCCCTGATAATCAATTGGTATTTGATTCTGAGGGAGTTTCTGTGGAGCTTGATTTAATGCATCTCAGAACTGCTCATCTAAAAGAGAAATGTGAATAATGATACATTGGCAGCCATGAGTCATTCTTGGCTCAACAGTTGTCTAATTGGGCATTAACTCTCTTGCACTCTTGGATTGCACATGTGTAAGTGCTAAGTGGTTCCCTAACAAATGCCCAGGACCAGAAGTGGGAGGTGGGAAGTACTGGCTGAGGTGAAAGACTGTCAGGTTACACTAGCTGAAGGTGGTGGAAGCCTATGAAGTTGGACTTGTAACTGGAGCGCTGGAAAAAGGTGAGGAAGAGAGGATGTATGTAATGCATAGGAAGTGCCCAAAGGCCATTTCAAACTCCAGCCCCTTTGAAAAGTAATTGGTTCATTAAATTCTTTATTTCACCAGTCATCATGTTATGGTTTCATTCTCAGCCAACCAGATAGATTAGTATGAAATTTCAGGTTCATTTCCTAATACTTATGTTCCCTACCATATCTCCACTTGCTGATTCTGAGCTAATCTTAGCTGTGTTGGTTCTCTCAGAACATGGAAATCCAGTTCCCTTTTCTCTGATCATAATGGCAGGGGTGGGAATGGTTCCTGACTCTGAACCCATTATGTCTGGGCATCTATGACAGGCACTGAAATGCAGGCTCACAATTTCCTAAATGTCCTTGCAAAGGTGCAGGTGGATGTTTTGTGTCCCTTTATGCTCATATTTTCTCCTTGGGTCCCTTTGGAGCTTTGTGGATGGCGAGTTTGCAGAAGTATTGTCAAAACAGGTATGGATTCTACAAGGGGAAGAAAATTGCAGGATGCAAGTTGCAATATATTTGACACTGAAGTTTATTAAGTAGAGGTGGGTTTTTTGGTTTGTTTTGTTTTGTTTCCTTTTTCTCCCCCCTACCTAGATACATGATAAATGAGATAACTTCTTCTGTCTGGTCCCATAGTGGATAATGATAACCATTCATTGACAGCAAGCAACATGCTATTTCTTTTGGTGTGTGTTTTGTCAGAATATGTTTCCCTGGGAGATTCTCCTGAGTCTCAGATTTTTATTTTCAGAGTATTTTTGTTGATATCCTTAATTCTATCTGAAATGTCTGAACTTGCCTGGGGGCCCTAGGACCAGGTGTGCTGGAAAATGGATGCTTTTTGGAACTTAGAAGGCTCCAGTTGTACTTGTGGATCTGAGATCCAATAACACCCCCCCGTTCACCACTCAACAACTACCATTACAGCCTCACACTTGGGATAGGGTCTGACTAATTTGTCTGAGCATGACTTAGGATTAGTGAAGTTAGGGATAGCAGTGGACTATAGTTGCATTAGCTCCCCAATGCCCTTGGGATAATGTTCAGGTATTTTTCTGTGTATAAGTCTTTTCATTTCTAACCTTTATTGGTTTATGTTGCCTTACATCTAAGTAATACCTGACCTGAACTGACCTGACCTGGGCTACCTGAATTTTCTTAGACTCCCATGTTCAGTCTTTCTTCTGATCCTTTTTTTCTGCTTGTCTTCACCTGGAAAATTTATCCTCTTCCTTCAACCCATGTTATTGGTTCTCAGATCTCATTTCTTACATTATGCCTTGCTTCCATAGCTTTCATTCTCTCTTTCTCAGATAGCTTTGCTTTTTTTTTTAAATTTTATTTTTATTTAAACATATAATGTTTATTATATGGAACACCACCCTCTCCCAGCCCCCCTCCCCCCACCCCCCTCAGTTTGTTTTATGACATTAGAATCTCTTTTTGTTTGTCTCCCTCCTGATCCCATCTTGTTTCATTTTTTCTTTTCCTACCCCCTTAACCCCCACCCCCGTTGCATCTCCACTTGATAGCTTTGTTTTGAAGCGGGGCAGTGTCTTAACTATCTGCTTGAATATTAGAGTCTCAGGTGAAAGAGGCTTGGCTCTAACATTCTATCTACTATATAAATTTTAAGTAATGAAAGTCTCACATTCTAGTTCAAGTGTTCACAAACTTTCACTATAAAGTGACAAAGAATATTTTAGGCTTTGTAGAGGCAATATTGTCTCCATCATATATATGTGTACACACACACACACACACACACACACACACCATACATATGGCATACATGTATTTTATATATTTATACATATTTTATGTTTATATTTGTTTATATAGAAAGCATATATTTTATTACTATATTAATCATATATTATATATTAATATATTATTTATATATTTGTTTCTGTATTTTACTCTACAGAACATGGGACACATTTTATCCCTAGGCTACAGTTTGCTGGCCCCTGGGACTCTGGTTATTAGTATTATAAATAATAAAAGATCAAAATTTTGCCAAGGCTCCCATGAGACTGTGAAGGACATAAACTCTGCTAAAAAGTGAAATTTCATTTTCATGATCAATTATCTGATAATGTCTCAGTAGCTACGCTGAAGATGTGGATATTTTCATGGTATTTGGAGAAAATGAGAAATTAGAAGAAAGTATGTTTAATCATATATAAAGCTTTGTGAAAGATTGCTGTTTGAGCTAGATTTAGAGTCAACATGACATCCACCTATGATGCTGATGGTCAGCACCTGGTCAGTATATTTAACCAAGGTTCTCTTTTCACTTAGACCTCCAAGAATCCACAGCAATTAAAGCAAATAGGCAAGGGGAAGTCATTAGCAGTACAGGAGGTGGTAACAGAGGCTGTTCTCACTGTAGAACCATGGCAAAGACAATGAGCTAGTCACAGAATGTCAGTACTGGAATATAACTTAGCAACTCTGGAGAGTGAGAAAATGAAGCTTGAGTTTTGAGATGTGTAGATAGCTGAGCTGGAACTAGGGTCCAGGCTATATGATTTCTGCTCTTGTGTTCTTTATACCCCCACCGTGTTGCTTCCCCTGCCTATCTTAAGTAGTTTAAACACTGTTATTCAATCTGTTGGATGTTTGATGCATGTCTGCAAATGTCTTCTCTGCTTCTCCAACAAAAGCACTGCACAGAGTTGTGCTTTATCCCACTGCAGTCTCTCTATGGCAAGTTTGTTCCAAAGCCAGACTGTTCTCTTCCGACCTGGAGGTGCTCCACTGACACTTGTCTTGGTAGAGTGGACCCTGCCAAATTGTGTGTCCCCTGAAAAGAGTGACATCTGGGCTGTTGTTCTGATATCAAAGAGTCTACAGATGGCTACTCATAATGTTGGCCTTTTCTCCTTGATATGCCTGCTCTACCATATTGTGACTTAATTAATAATGTCACTCACCATAATGCACTCATTAAAGCGAGGCCAGCATCTGATTGTTTGATAGATTATACCAGATTCACATTGCCCCACACATTAATCTTGCATATTAGGAATAATCAAATAACTGAAGCTGTCTTGGGGAGAAGTTTTGGTGCTTCTCCAAACAAAGCAGCAGCAAGGTACAATGGGGAGAGGAAGAGGGGTCAAGAGATTAAAGCCCTCAACTAGGCAAATGACAGAGGCATAATGTTTGGAGACATGGACTATGCCACTAGACAGTGTGAATCCATGTTGTTAGCTACATCAATGTGGGTGACATGGTTGACAGGATATTCTTGCCAGGGGAATATTGGGTGTGCTTGGAGGACATTTGTATACTTCTCTTTCAGGAACACTGTTATTTGGTTGGCTGTAAGGCCAATGAAGGCTTTTTTTTTTTTTTTAATGATATGATATCTATTTTTGGTTTGTCCTAATAAAATTGATTTTAATTACATTATGGCTCCATTTTTCAATGTCTTGTGTTCTCTAAAATCTATCTGTATTATTTATTTAAATGTACCTTTATACTCCATACTTCCTCTGTAGGTACATGTTTTTTTGTTTTTGTTTTCATTGGGTGGTGGTAGTGGTGGTTTTGTGTGTGTGTGTGTGTATAATACTCACCCCTGCTATTAATCTGGCTAACTCCTCCTAATGCTTCATGGTCCATGTGAGATACCACATCCTTCAGGAACCTTTTCCAGTCTTCCAAAATAGGACTCAGTATTCTTCTTAGGTACTCTATCTTTTTCTTCACCAGAGCTCCATTACACTGTACTGGAAATGCTTCTTTACTCACCTATCTGCCTAGCCAAACTGTGGAGGCAGACACTACTCTTGGTTTTTCATGGTGATATATCCTGGCATTTAGGTAGTAGGTACTCAATAAATATTACTTGAGGGCTTACCTCATATAAGCTCTTCATACATCCAGTTACTAGAATTATTTATTTGAGGCATTTTAAGGAGGGGCACTATAAGTTTCTGGCGTGAGTGTGGCTCCCTTAGGTGGCAGGGCAGGCACTGCTCCTCTGCCACCTCCACTTCTCCCCAGGACTGCTGTGAATTTAAATTTCAGAGACTAAGTGAACAACCAACTTTCATTCCCAGTAACTGCATCCACATTTTTTTTCAAGTGTGGATACGATGCTGCCAAGAAAGGTTTTTAGAACAACTCCCACGAGTTTTAATTTCAATTCATTTGGACTATGTGAGATGTATACTGTATTTTATGTTAAGTAGAGTTTTTACCACTTGTTTGAGTTCTTTGGAAAGAAGATGTTCCCTAAATGCAAAGCAGGCAGAAGAGCAGAATTTACATTTTAATGCATTACTTTATTCCTTTAGTAAAAACACTCTGGGGATCAGTAAACCTCAAACATGAACTGGTATTGACATTGGGGCTTTCATAAGGTACGGCCGAGCAGAGGTGTTTATTGCCTCTATATTGGGTGATAAGTCATCTCATCCTCCATTCTGGACATGTGGAAACAGTTAAACTACATCATCCACAAGCCCTTCTCAGATCACTTGTTTGTATTTTCCTACTATCTATCACTTTGTATAATAGCCACAAGATCTGATCAATCAGTCAAAGTAGTTCCAGAAGGCAGAACCGCCTGGATCTTTGCTACAAGCCACAGGGAGACAGACGAAATATGAAGTATGATTCTTAGCCATAGAGAAGTTAGAATTTAATTGGGGAGATAAATAATTAAATAATTAGGAAGTACTATAGGACAAGATGTGCTGTAGGATATTCCTTCAGCAAGTATTATCAATATCTATTATCTGTCAGGTACTGTACTAGGAGCTAGAACTACAGTGGTAAATAAGAAAGATTTCCTACCTTCATGGAGTTTATAAAAGTGGAGAAAACCAGAAAATAAGTACACATAGAAATTAAAAGGATAATTTCTGATCATTTTCAGTGCTAAGAAGAAAGTAAGACAGAATGATATGATAGATATTAATGAGAGGTGGGTCATGGAGGATGGGAGAAGTGTTCCTTGAGATTGGGTGGTCCAGGTCGACTTGACAAAGAAGGTTATGAAAGATGTGTTGAGTTCGAGAAGCAGCCAGCCATGCAGAGACTGGAGGAACAGATTCCAGGCAGAGGGAACAGTAAGGACCAATCCTTAATTTAGGAATGAGCTTGGCATGTTTGAGAAACAGGAAAAAAGGCCCATTGTGTCCAGGGCAAAATAAGGGAGGAGGAGCGGTATGGTGGAGTGACTGAATGGGGGCTGTGGCCTGCTGTGGGTGGTGCAGACAGCAGAGTCTGCCAGAGTCTAAAGAAATAAGACTTCATGAGAGCTGGAACAATCATTGAAGACATTATGAGGGTGATGGAGTTTACACGAGGCTTTGTAAAATGAGTCCAATTAAAGGGAGAGGGAAAAAAGAGAGAGGGACTAGTGGCAAGGGAATATCATTTTCAAATGCCTGGGGACCTGTTAGCTTTATTCTCTGTAATATTTCCATATTTTCATTTGCTACTTGCTGGACTAAGGTGCACTCCATTATTGTAGCTTTTCAGAGATGGGTTATACATTTAATGTTTAAAATACTTAAAATGGCTGTACTTTCTACTTTTATATTTTGAATAGTTAATACTAAGGCATAGAATTCAAAGAAAAAAGAAAGAGTGAAACCTGTTCCTTTCACCTCATCCCAAAGACAACCAATTCTCCCATCCTAGGGAAAATAATTAATGCTGAGTGGTGCATTCTTATGTAATGTTTTTCCCACCCCATGCTTCATTTCGTGAGCCTCCCATTCTGAGATTTATTGAATGTGTAGGACTTTATTTAACTGTGGTTTCATGGAAAGCCTCACTGTTTTTTGTTGTTGTTTTTAAAGATATTTGTCACTCTTAACTTTTTAATATTAGATTGTGTATAGACCACTGTCCTGATGGTTAGAAGGATATGTAGCAAAACAGTGCAGTTATAAGGAAATCTCTTCAGTTTTCAAGTGCATAGGGATTCACTGGTTAAATGCTGATGACTATAAATTCTTTGAAAAGAAACAGTGTGAATTAGTATCGACACCCTTGGATCAGGCATCAAGTGATAAGAGTTCTAGATGTGCCTCTCTCCTTAAGTATTGTCATCACATTGTGTATATCACCCAACTTCTGGTATTGCCTTTACGTGGTGAGAAGGTAGTCCTTTCCATCTTTAATATTGTATGACTTTAGCTGAAAACCAAAGTTTGGCTCCAAGAGTACTCTGCTTACTTTGTATGTGGAATTTAGTTACCTCAAGGGAGTCATGTAGGCATATGCCTATTTAAGAGACAAACCCTTAACTAAGGGTTTACATAGGAACTTAAATATGTTTTGTTTTTTTTTCCCCTAGGGTTGAGGGTGGCATATATAAGAGCAACATTTAAGTTAAATTTGTTCAGGTTTGATGATCCAACAAATTATATAATTTTATTAATATACTTGATAATTCACATTACCTAATGGATTGTGATTTACAAAGTAGTTGTACATGAATATCTATTAATTTATTGTGTATTGTTGCTAATTCACATAAAACAGTTTTGAGGAAGACAATGAATTATCAAGCTATGTCCCTGATCTGTGTCCCTGGCAGGGAACTTAGCACTCAAAATGAGGTAGCTTGCTGAGTTGAGTGAGACAAACCAGGCATTCACTTTTGTTTGGGCTGCTCCCAGGAGGAATAGTATTATAAAGTAACATGCAATAAGCACTTCCTTGAATGCATTGTTTTGCTTTCAGAGATTGAAGCTCCTTTTTAAAAATGATCAAATCAAGTGCTCGTGTTATTTCAACAAGAATTAAGGATTTACTCTGAGATATTTAGGTAATAAAGAGACAGAGATCCTGTATATCTAGTGAGATATGTAAACTATGCATATAATGCCATTAAAAGACAGAAAATATTAAGTACCAAGAAAGAGGGAGATGTTCAGAGAAAGGAGAGATAGTTTAATGTTTGCAGAAGATCTGAAAAGCCTTTATAAAGGATTCATGAAGGTGGCATTTGAGCTGGGCCCTGAAGGGTACAATATCATTTATGGCCTAAATATAAATAATTCCACTTCTAGAGAATAGTTCAGTGGATGAATTTCCATGAATGGAAATGTAAAATGCAATAGTCCTGTGGTACTATCTGCACTTATAGGCCAAGAGTTCTTGGTAAGAGGAGAAAAATCCTACATTATTTACTACCATGTGTTACAGGAATAAAAAATGTATGAGTTGCAAAAATTTGATGGCTAAGATTTCTCGTCACTAAAGTGAATTGGTTTCCAACCAGGATCCTATCAGACAGGGTGGTCACTTTGCATTTTCCCTCCCCTACAGTGTTGCCCAGACAACTATCTCCTCTGATGGAAGATGCCATTAGAGCAACACTTCCAAAAGCATTTTTTGCAAACTCTAGTACTTCAAGATACTCCTGAAGAACAGCAAGAAGAAAAAGAGTGAAAGAAATAGGCAAATAACTCAGGGCAATAATAAGACTATATTTCTTCACAGACACTTAGAATGCATATTTATCTTCTTAAAGACTCCAAGAAGTCCTGCAGGAATGGAATCTGTTTAACTTTAGTAAATCTGGCATTTTCTAATCCAATTTTATTGAAAGACAAGTTATTAAAATTTGAAATACGTTTATTGAGGTAAAGTTTACATGCAGGGTAATATACACACTGTAAGTGTATAATTTAATATGTTTTAATAAACATACATATGTGTAACCACCACCCAAATCAAGATGTAGAACATTCCTATTATCACCCCAAATTCCCCCTTACCCTGTTCCAGTAAATACCCACCCTCCATTGACAACTATTTTGTTTTCTGGCATCACAGACAATTTTGTTTGCTTTTACATTTAGATAAATGTATTAGGTAGTATGAAATGTTAGTTTCTACCTTATTTTGCTCAAACATATGTTCTGGGGGTTCATCCATATTATTGAATTTACATACAATTTTATTTGCTAGAGAAGTATTCAATTGTATGAATATACCACCAGTTGGTTATTTATTTCCCTATTGATGAATATTTACATGGTTTTCAGTTTTAAATATTATGAATAAAGTAGTTAAAATTTTTAAAATTCCAGTGTAGTTAACATACAGTGTTTCATTAGTTTCAGGTATAAGTATAGTGATTCATCAATTCCATATATTACTCAGTTGTCATTAGGATAAGTGTACTCTTAATCCACTTCACCTATTTTACCCATCCTCCCACCAACCTCCCTTCTGGTAACTGTCTGTTCTCTATACTTAATAGTCTGGTTTTTGTTTTGTTTTGTTTTGTTTTTGGTTTGTCTCTTTTCCCTATTGTTTGTTTTGTTTCTTAAATTCTACCATATGAGTGAAATACTGTGTGAATGTAATCATAGGTATTGGTCTTTCTCTGACTGACTTTGTTTAGCCTTACACTCTCTAGATCCAGTAGTTTTAAATATTGTGGAACTAATTGTGTGTGTGTGTGTGTGTGTGTGTGTGTGTGTTGTGTGAACTCAGGTTTTCACTCATATTAGATAAATATCTTCAAAGGAAGTTGATCAGGTGCATCCAGTTTTACATTTTCTGTAACAAATTTCCAAGGATCATTTGTTTTACACCTCACCCACCCACATTTTGTATTGTCAGTCTCTTCAAGCTTATCCATTCCATTGAGTGTAAAATGAAGCATTGTTGTGGTTTTCATTTTCATTTACTTGAACGTTAATGATCTTGAGTATCTTCTCAAGTGCATACAGCCATTTACAAATTTTCTTATATGAGGTGTGTTTTATGTTTTAAATCAGATTCTTTTTCATTTTATTAATGATTTGTAGTAGCTCATTATATATTCTGGATTCAAATGCATAAATTTAGCTAGTATATGTTCTCTGAGAAATTTTTAGGCTGTCAAGGAAATCACTGTAGGAAATGTTTACTTCCCCAAATATTACGAAGCTAATAGTTACCATTAAATATGATGCTTACTATAGGCATTTTAATGATGTTCTTTATCAGATTGAGTAGTTTTTCCTTATTTAGTTTTCTGAGTTTTTAAAAAAAAATCATGAATGGACATGGAATTTTGTCAGATATTTATTTTATGTCTATTGATATAATAGTATGGTTTTTCTACTTTATGCTTTTCTTGGGCAATTTACATTGATTTATTTTTCAGGTAATAAACTAATCTACATTTCTAGTTAAAACAAACTGGGTTAAAATATACCTATCAATAAGAACCACAAAACCCCAGGGCTAGGGGACTACATCACATAGAATTCCTGTCTTTTTTCCCCTGTGATTCTTTAGTCTTTCAATTTTAATTAAATTTTTTTCTCTTTCCTTTTTCAAACAATATCTTATATTAAACTCTTTTTTAAAAATCTCTTTAAATTTTCATTTTTAAAGTTACATTCTGCCCCTTCATTGAATTTAATTTTATTTTTGTGTATATATGTTTTTCCTTTCTTTACAATTTTGGGATGCAGTTTCTTTTAACAGAACAAAATACATCCAAAATCTAGTGTATGGCTCTATTGTATTCACCTGTCTGATCATACTCTCTTTTCTTTCCTTCCTTTTTTTTGGGGGGGGGTTGTTTTCTTTTGTTTTATGCTCTTGTTTTTTGTTTTGTTCAAGTATTTTTTAATTTACCTTTTTACAGTTACATTCTATCCTTTCATTGTATTTAATTTTATTTTTGTACACATGTAAGCTTTAATTTATTTACAATTTTGGGATCTATTTTTCTAACAAACAAATGAAAATGCACATGGGATTCAGAGTATTGCTCTATTATGTTCACCTGTCTGATTAGATTCTCTTTCTTTTTGTAAAAAAATTTTTTTTTCTGTTTGAGGTCTCTTCTGATTTGTAGTGTTTATTTCTCTGGGGTCATTGTTGCCATTTTAGTATTTTGTTCTCTCATTCATCTATTCTTCTCTGGACAGAATGACAAGGTGGAAAAACTCATCTCAAAAATGAGAACAAGTGGCAGTACTGACTGCTAGGGAACTAATCAGTATGGACATAAGTAAGATGTCAGAACTAGGGTTAAGAATAACAATTATGAAGATACTAGGTAGGCTTGAAAAAAGCATAGAAGACAGTAGCAAATCCCTTTGTGGAGGAAAAAAAACACCAAAATCTAACCAAATCAAAATAAAAAAAAGGCTATAGATGAGATTTAAAAAAATGGAGTCTCTAACTGCTGGCATAAATGAGGCAGGAGAGAGAATTTGTGATACAGAAAAAAAAAAAAAGATGGAGAAAAAAGAACCTGAGAAAAAGACAAACTACTGGATCATGAGGGGAGAATTCAAGAGATAAGTGATACCAAAAAGTGAAACAATATTAGAATAACTGGAATCCCAGAAGAAGAGGTAAGAGAAAGAGGACAGAAGATATACTGGGGC
This sequence comes from Taxidea taxus jeffersonii, assembly GCA_003697995.1. Classification (NCBI taxonomy): domain Eukaryota; kingdom Metazoa; phylum Chordata; class Mammalia; order Carnivora; family Mustelidae; genus Taxidea; species Taxidea taxus. The sequence goes on from RCUC01102093.1 coordinate 27,809, forward strand.
AAATTATAGTGGGCAACTTCCCAAATCTGGGGAAAGAAACATGCAGCCAAGTCCAGGATGCACAGAGAGCTCCCCTCAAATTCAATAAAAATAGGTCCACAGCCCAACATATAATAGTGAAACTTGCAAGTCTCAGAGAAGGGAAAATCCTGAAAGCAGCTCAGGAGAAGAGGCATATAACCTACAAGGGTAGAAACATTAGACTGGTAGCAGACCTATCCACGGAGACCTGGAAGGCCAGAAAGGACTGGTGTGATATAGTCAGTGTGCTAAATGAGAAAAATATGCAGGCAAGAATACTTTATCCAGCTAGGATGTCATTCAAAATAGAAGGAGTGATAAAAAGCTTCCAGGACAAACAGAAACTAAACAGAAACTTTGATTGTGATCACCAAACCAGCCCTATAAGAAATATTAAAGTAGATCCTTGAAACAAACAGAGAGCCCAAAAATAACATGGACCAGAAAGGAACAGAGACAATATACAGTAATAGTCACCTTATAGGCAGTACAATGACAGTAAATTCATAACTTTCAATAGTTGCTCTGAATATAATGGGATAAATGCATCAATCAAAAGACAGAGGGTATTAGATTGGATAAAAAAGCAGGAACCTTGATATGATTTCTGCAAGAGATTCATTTTAGACCCAAAGAGCCCTCCAGATTGGAAGTGAGGGCGTGGAAAACCATTTATCATGCTAATAGACAATGAAACAAAGCTGGGGTGGAAATTGTTTTATCAGCCAAAGTAGATTTTAAACTAAAGACTGTAATAAGAGATGAAGAAGGACACTATATCATATTTAAAGGGTCTATCCTACAAGAAGATCTAACAATTTAAAGTATTTATGTCCCTAACATGGGAACAGCCAATTATATAAGTCAATTAATAATAAAATCAAAGAAACACATCAATAATCGTAGGGAACTTTAACGCCCCATTCACTGCAATGGACAGATCATCTAAGCAGAAGATCAGCAAGGAAAAAGGGCTTTTGAATGACACATTGGACCCGATGGACTTCACAGATATATTCAAAACATTCCATCCTAAGGCAACAGAATACACATTCTTCTCTAGTGCACATGTGACATTCTCCAGAATGGATCACATCCTCGGTCACAAATCAGTTCTCAACAGTACCAAAAGATTGGGATCATTCCCTGCATATTTTTGGACCAAAATGCTTGGAAATTGGAACTCAATCACAAGAGGAAATTTGGAAAGAATTCAAATACATGGAGGCTAAAGTTCCTACTACTGAAAAATGAATGAGTCAACCAGGAAATTAATGAAGAATTGAAAAAATTCATGGAAATAAATGAAAACAAAACCACAACTGTTAAAAATTTTGGGACACAGCAAAGGTGGTCCTAAGAGGAAAGTATATTGCACTACAAGCCTTTCTCAAGAAACAAAAAAATTCTCAAATGCACAACCTAACCTTAGACCTAAACCAGCTGGAGAAAGAGCAGCAAATAAAGCCTAAGCCCAGCAGGAGAAGAGACAAAATAAAGATTAGAGTAGAAATCAATGAAATAGAAACCAAAAGAACAGTAGAACAGATTAATGAAACTAGAAGCTGGTACTTTGAAAGAATTAATAAGACTGATAAACCCTTGGTCAGACTTATCAAAAGAAAATAGAAAGGATCCAAATAAAATCATGAATGAAAGTGGAGAGATCACAACCAACACCAAAGAACTTCAAACAATTATAAGAAACTACATGCCAACAAATTAGGCAATCTGGAAGAGATGGATGTATTCCTAGAGATGCATAAACTCCCAAAACTGAATCAAGAAGAAATAGAAAACCTGAACAGAGCCATAACCAGCAAGGAAATTGAAGCAGTTATCAAAAATCTCTCAATAAAGAAGAGCGCAGGGCCAGATGTCTTTCCAGGGGAATTCTACCAAACATTTAAGGAAGAATTAATACCTATTCTTCTGAAGCTGTTTCGAAAAACAGAAATGGAAGTAAAACTTCCAATATCTTTGTATGAGGCCAGCATTTGTTTGATACCAAAAAGGAGAATTACAGACCAATATCCCTGATATTGGTACAGCATACTTTCTTGATTAAAACTCTTTACAGGGGAGCCTCGGTGGCTCAGTGACCCAGGGTCCTGGGATCGAGCCCCACATCGGGCTCTGTACTCAGTAGGGATCCTGCTTCCTCCTCTCTCTCTGCCTGCCTCTCTGCCTACTTGTGATCTCTGTCAAATAAATAAATACAATCTTTAAAAAAAAAAAAGAAAAAAACTCTTTACAGTGTAGGGATAGAGGGTACATACATAATGAAATACTACTCAGGTCAAAAAATGAAATCTTGCCATTTGCAATGACATGGATGAAACCAAAGGGTATTATGCTAAATGAAATGAATCTGTCAGGGAAAGACAGTTATCATAGGATCTCACTGATATTTGGAATTTAAAAACAAGGCAGAGGATCATAGGGGAAGAGAGGAAGAAATAAAACAAGGCAAAACCAGAGAGGGAGCCAAACCATAAGAGACTCTTAATCACAGGAAATAAACTGAGGGTTGCTGGAGAGGGGGAGTAGTAGAGAAATGGGGTAACTGGGTGATAGTAAGGAGGGCATGTGATGTAATGATTATTGGGTATTATATAAGACTGATGAATCACTGACCTCTGCCTCTGAAACCAATAGTATATTATATGTTAATTAATTTAATTTAAATTAAAAATATATAAATTTAAAAAGGAATTCAGATTCCATTGGGGGAGACAAGCAAAAATATGTAAACAAATTACTGAATAATACAATTAATTCTTTAAGGAGAGTGAAACTAGGACAATATATATTGGGTTGGAAGTATGTACAATTTTGTATAGAGTGGTCAAGGAAAACTTTTCTGAGCAGTTGACATTTCATCACTGACCTAGATAATGTGAGAAAAGCATCATATGAAGATTTCTGAGCAAGAAATTTCCAGATAGAAGAACCATTTGGAGAAAGATCTTGAGGTAGAAAAGTTGTAATATTAGCTTGTGTGGCTGGATTCTGGTGGATGAGGGACCACTGATAGACAGCTTTATGTGAAAAATGTTCTAACAAGACTAGCTTGCCAGGTGATGGCTTTTGTTAGCCTTTTGATTCTTGTCCACACTCCAGCCTGCTAAATCAAAAAAGTATTTCAGTAGAGTAAGGAGCATTAGGAATATCATTTTTGGGAAGCATTTCATTGAGACTGTTGAATTCTGTGACATGAAACATCTGTGGATGTATCTCATTCTGAGTCATCCATGAGTCCTCATTTGTTGGAAGAAAGAGGAGACAAGATTGGTGACTGAGCATGGTGTGCTGCTTTATGGGGCACAGAGATAGGCTGTGGTTTGTGAGAATGTAGATACAACAGGGCTAGTCAGGGTACGTCAGCAGCCTAAGAACTGTGTGGAACAAGATGATGAAACAACTTATAATGGACTTTTGTTTTTTTTGTCCTGGTGTGTTACTTGACATAATTTAAAGAAGGAATCCTACTGTCAGGAGCTGTCAAATTCTCTCAACAATGCTGTGACAATTGAACTTCTCTGTTACCTTCCAGACTATCACTTAAATTTCTGGGGGTGGGAGGTTTGGTAAATCACATGTTTGTCAATTAAGCAATACTCCAAATTCTTGTTATTTTTTCCCTCCACTATATTTTCCTATGTCAGAATTTTCTGTGGGAAACAATTGGACATATTCTGAAGGCATAAATGTGCACACAAATCAGGATTGGAGACACAAATATAGAGCTATTAGCGTCATGGGGGACCTGTTGGAAACAAGGATAAACTCTGAAGGAATTTGTGGATGGAAAACATCTCAAAAACCTGTTTTAATAATTGTGAAACATATGTCCTCTCACAGTTTTATTAAAATCTTTTTCTCCTACTCTGTCCTCAACATATCCAAGTAAGTTAATCTAGGTAAAGTCTGCACAAGTAAATTGAAGTAGAGAGGTGAGGTAAATCATACACATATTTTAGAAATAGAAAAAGTACTATTTAGGGGAAACAAACAAAACAAACACTGATTTTGGCCTGACTATCTAGAGGTAGTCTTTTTTTTTTTTTAATACCACCCAAATTTATCAGAGAACCACTTATTCTTTGTCAAGCTGATTTTTTTTTTATGTCTTAACTGTTTTGAGGGTTTGGTAGACTCAGTCAGATTTCCCAGGCCTAGTGGATTTTCTTTAATCCCAGAAATTCACTGTAGCAAGGCTTTGAAAGATCATCCTATCCTATAGTCCTGTTTAGGCCCAAATACTGAAACCTTTGATCAAGGTCACTCCAGAAAGCAGTGGTAGAGAGAGACCAGGCATTTCTAGCCCAGAGCTTTGTTTCCCATCCTAAAACAACTCCATCCAAATATTTTTATGGTCTCATTTGGATTTGGTTTTTCAGATACATTCTTGCTGCTGCATGCTGAGCCTGAGTACAGCAAGCACACAGGTTCTTAACCTCAAATTGAGTTAAAGGCCCCCTTCACAGATTTCTCTCTGTATACCTACATGTGAGTCTATGGACCATTGGCTCTATGTGTAAGTCACTATTATGTGTAAATGGTTCAGCTTAGTTTTCTCCAGAAAGGTAGCAAGAGTCCACCAGTAAAAATCTTTCCAGATTATGCTGTGTAGTCCAACAATGTTATGTTTCCTCCCTATATTTATTTACCGCTGACAGGTCCTTGACTAATACTTGCTTTGGGAATTTTCAGAAAAGCCTTTTTAGAGGACTTTCAGTTTGGTGGATTGTAGTCAGGTGGTTAGGGCATACAGAGAATAAAAAACAGGCAGAACTTTAACCACATGGCGATTGATATCTATGAAATATTATTCAATTTGGTGACATCTAAGTGTTGTCTGTAAATGCTATCAAATTTCAGTTTTAGACAAATACCTAAAAGGTTTAACTCTCCTCTCCAGGAACTATTCCTCTCTTCTATCTGTAGTCTTTCTGGAGATATAGACTGGTTAACTAATATGCTGTTTACTCTTTTTGTTTCATTCATTCAACATTCAGCAAACATTTATTGAGTACTGCTGAGTATTTGACACTAAGAAGCCAAGGACTGAGCAGAAGATAACACAAATTCCCTGTCCTCAGGAAGCTGGCATTTGGGTCAGGGATCAGGGAAGTAACACGGGAAAAATATGATAAAGGATTCAAAGACAAAATAGTTACATAAATACATAACTTCTTTTAGTATGGATCTTGGCATGGATGGTTTAGAGCTTGGAAAATTATCCATTTGCTAGAAATTGGAATCCAATAGCTGTAATGGATCCCCCAGATGCCAAAAATCTAAGCAAATCATCACCAGAATCCAGAAACTTAAAGGGCTGTAGAAAGAGAGAGCATTTGAATTGGGGTATTGACAGAATACTTCTCTTTACATTTATTTCAAGCCAAATAATTTTCCTTCCAGTTTTGTTTACATTTGGTACTTGTATCAAGCTCTTATTTTCTTCTGATAACCCATTAACTTAAAAGTAGCTCTTATGAAGCAATAGTGACTTTTCCATTATTGAGTATCTGTTTCAAAGTCATTTAATCTTCCAAGCAGAATTTGTTGTGTGAAGTTTACTGCAGCCAAGAATAATTTATTTGCAAATGTAGCAATAGCACACAATCAGCCAAACAAGATTGAGTTTTTTCTCCAAATAATATTCTACTGAAAGTTTAAATGTTTCTAGTCTATGTTTCATTAGAATTTGAATAGGTATGTGCAGCTACTGAAAATGTTCTCTGATAGTGAAATATTGTTTGGGTAACAGAATCCTGTAAACATAAAGCCTCCTTTGAGAATACCAACACGTTCAAATGTTCTACTCAAGACAAATATTATTTGGAAGGCAACACTGCTTAAATGAAAGAATACGTTTCAAATGATGATTATAGTACTTTTTACTGAAGAACTAATTAATTTGAAAATGTAGGTACAAAGAAAAATATATATTCTTGTATAATTCAAAATTATTAAATTGTTACAAATTATAAAAAATTCTCTTCACTCTGCTTTAGCAGTGTTACTCAAAAAAGTTGTAAAAATATTAAAAGTTAAAGGAAAATTTCTAAATGACTTATAAGGTCATAAGCTCTGTAACACTCACACAATTAGCATAAATGAAACTTAAAAGTTTACCTATGAATATGTCATAACACTTAAGTAGTTTGCTTATTTTGTATGGCTAGTCCCTCAATAGGTGCTATGAGATTGATTTTACTTGCTATCAAATATAGAGAAGCTGTCACAGTAAGCTTGTAACAAGTCAAAAACTGGAAGCAACAGTTGCCCTAATTTGGATGTTAATACAGTTGACCCTTGAACAAATGGGGGTTAGAGACAGGGGTTAGGGGCACTGACACCCCACAAAGTCAAAAATCCACATGTAACTTTTGACTTGCCCCAAACTTAATTAGTAATAGCCTACAGTTAACCATAAGCCTTACTGATAACATGTGTTTATTGGAAAAAAAAAAAATCCATGTGAAGTGGACCCATGCATTTAAAACCCTTGTTGTTCAAGGGCCAAATATACATTTATTTTGGGGACCTTGAGTTATTCAGTCTCTAGAACTTTGATCTGTATCATGAGTATTAACAATGATAACCAGTTAACAGTGTCGACCTGGGAATATATTCCCTATTCTTATGGTGATAATATGTTTGTGTTGAACTAGTCATCTCCTTTTCTCTGGTTCTTCTTGAGTTCATTATGTGTATCTATAATCAATAATGGAGGAATTATTTATTTGAAGAACTAACTGATTTCTGTGGTGGAGGGGAAAAACCAGATCCACATCTTTGAATGTTATAAATGAAGGTCTAAAGATTTAAATTAAGAGGGGAAGAGTTTGAAGAAGGGTGACACTTGGTATGGTTTTGAAACAAATAAAATTAAATTTATCATGGTCTATTCAGGTCTATTCCAGACATCAAGCACTATCCATGTCTTAGTCTATTCCTTTTGCTATAGTCAAGAAAAGCACATAAATGAGAATATCTTTAAAGATTTTTGCCCAGGATTTATCACAGATGCATCATGAGAACAAGCATGATTATGTCTATTTTCATGGTTTTCTTGGTGTCACAAAAGCATTTAGTAAGCATAAGTTCACCATATGACTCTGATTTTTTTTCCCTTTTGTCGTAGATCCTTGACCTAGAGCAATTAGGATTTCCTTTGGCAGAATATTTTCTATTAATCATTTATCCAACCACTTCAAAAATATTACTTATTTCATATTAATATGAGGCTCTGTGTCACGCTTTGGGGACACAAACATGAGCAATCAAACTTGCTTTTAGGGAATCAGGACATAAAGACAAGAGAGTGAATCATGGCAGCAATGTGATGAGATTGTGATGGTGGTATGGACATGACTTTTTGGAAATATATAATAGAAAATGCTTACTTATGCTTGAAGATATCAGAGAAGGTGTCCCTTCTCTATGTGAGCTGAAACTTGAAGGATAGATAGAATCCAGAAGATGATCAGATCTCCAAGTGTCTCCCTTCCCATCCTCCATTTTTTTTTTTTTTTCTTGTGAGAAACTTCAATATTCACCATGTCAACACATTATCATTCCTAGAAGGTAATTCCCTGCTTGGCTTTCCATCCTTTCTTCCTTTAACATATATTTATTAGGCATTTAAAGTATGCCCAGCACTATACTAGGCACAGAGAGCAGTAGCAAATGATTCAGACATGGACCCATTCTTGTGGAATGTATATATTCCAGTGAGAAAGCTGACCATAAATATAACCTAAGTGTCTATTTAATCCTGATTGTGTGGAGGATACTGCATGAGGGTTACAAAGTGTCCTGAGTCCATGTAATAGGGGACCTGGGATAATCTGGGAGGTGGTGGCCAAAGAAATCCCCTGGGAAGCTAAGTTGTCCGTTCAAATCTGAAGCATGACTTAGAATTTTTTAGACACAAAGTGGGGAGGAGTATGAATGGGAGGTTGCTTTCTGGCAAGAGGACAGCTTAAGTGAAGTCTCCAGAAACACAATGAAGGCCAGCCACTGTAAGCCATACCTCAGAAAAGATGTTAAAGAGTGATTGAAGTAGGACCCATAACAGGGCCAGTATTATGAGGAGCCCTGTGGGTTATTATTTCACTTCACTTCACTTCGCTCTGCTCTACTCTGCTCCACCTCACCTCACCTCATCTCACCTCATCTCATCTCACTTCATTTTATATAATCTCTACACCCAACCTGGGGTTTCAACTCAGGACCCCAATATCAAGAATCACATATTCTCACAACTGAGCCTGCCAGGCACCCCATTTTATGGGTCATTTTAAAAGAGAATGGGGACAAATGGGGAAAAGCCAAAGATTTTAAGGGTCGTGGAGGGGGGGATGGGAAAGACAGAATGAGATCTCCAATCTGAGTGTAAAAGATAGTCTTCTGGCTATTGTTCAGAGATTTGATGAAAGGGAAATTCTTCTGGGGCCATTTACCCACTAGTCTGCATTCCTTAAGGAATGTTGAATACAAAATTAAGTGGATAAAGTCTCAGCAGGGACCAGAGCTTTGTTTCTGGCATCTGGCTCTAGCTAGCTCTTCTAAGAGATTCAGTAGTCAACAGAAGACACACATTGGGGCAGGCATCTTTGGGAAACAGCATGAAAATGGTATGAGACTTCATCTCCAACCTCATTTAGAAAGCACTTAGAACTGCTTTTGTAACAGAGTAAACCAAGCTACCTCTGTGTTCCTGCTTTTCCTTTTAAGCATTTGCAAATATATTCTTTCCCCTGGGCATCCAGCCTCCAACACTGAAGACCTTCTCTGGAAAATCGATGCATAACTGGGCACTTCAGAACTGAATGCTGTAGTTTATCCATGCCACCCAGTGTTGACTTTGTTCTAGCTGTTTTTGTTTTTTTTGCCAGACACTACTCTAAACTTTAGTAAGGTATATTTGAAAATGTAAACTTATCACACAGATTGTAATGGTAGAAAGCTTTACTTAAACACACTGTTAGTTTCAAATTGATTACTGAAACAGACTAATTGGTATTCCCAATTCCAGTTTCCACCCCCTGATGCTTTCTACAAATAAGGCTGGACCAGCCACGGACAGAATTGATGAGTTGATGAACACTTTCTGTAACTTATTCCTTCCTTTCATTTCTTATTTCCTTCTGGCATAGAAGTCCCCATAAGCTGCTTGCCAAGGATCCCAAAAGGATCATTGGTCCCAGGCACCATGAACTGCTACCCTCTTTCTTTCTTTCCCCCCAAACATATTTGTTCTGGACCACATTCTCTCAGTCTCTAAACTTTAGCAAGATTAAATGATATGTGATTTTGAGCAAAGGTGTGAAGGATTGATTATAATGCCACCTTCTCTGAAAATATTTGCTTTTTTTTAACATCACGTTTTAGAATTTTAGGTAGAGTTTTGAGTAGGGTAGCAGTATCAAATAATAATAGCATAAACGTAAGGGAGATGACATAGAATGGAGGACGTTTCCCTATGGCTTTTGTCTAAGAGCACTATTGGGTATTTGGGTAGTGTTGTAAAGGTTTACAAACTATTTCTACATTGGTATGTAATCCTTTTAACAGTCTTGTAGGTGGGTAATGAGAGGACTGAGGTAAGAATATCTACTTGAGTCCATCCACTGTGCATAACAATAAGATAAGGATATGAATCATCTTGATGGAATTCAGATAATTGTGAGACCAGGCAATAAGAAAATCATATTTATTTACTCTTATGCCAGCTCTTAAAACAAAAAGACACATGGACCAAAATTAGTATAATAGCATGGTAAAGAGAAATCATGATCTAGAAAGAGATGTGTAGGATTATGATGATGATTAAGTATAAAGCTGACTTAACAGCTTTTGGAAGCCAAGTCAGAAACAGAAAAGTGATAGATCTTTTAGTTTTCTAGTCAGGAAGAATAGTTATTGGTAAGGGGTGTCAACATAGTTTTATTTTCTTGGCACAAAAAAATTTTTTTTCAAATAGTTGACAAACTAATTTATTTCTGTATTCAATTTTTGCATAATGTTTGGCATCCCTAGAAAAAGTCAAACCTTGTTAAGACAGCATTTTTAAAGTAATCTGCTTGTATGATTGTATCCTCTCAAGGCACTCTGGCTTACTTCGTTTTTATGCCCATATCTTTTAACTTAGAATATTATAAAAATGGTGTCTCCACAGTTCCCCCCCCATGGTGATTCTTTTTATTTTTATTTTTATTTAAACATATAATGTAACCCCACCCCCCTCTCCCAACCACCCTCCCCCCCACCCCCCTCAGTTTGTTTTATGACATTAAGAGTCTCTTTTGGTTTGTCTCCCTCCTGATCCCATCTTGTTTCACTTATTCTTTTCCTACTCCCTTATCCCCCACCCCCGTTGCATCTCCACTTCTTCATATCAGGGAGATCATATGATAGTTGTCTTTCTCTGATTGATTTATTTCGCTAAGCGTAATACCCTCTAGTTCCATCCATGTTGTCGCAAATGGCAAGATTTCATTTCTTTTGATGGCTGCATAGTATTCCATTGCATATATATACCACATCTTCTTTATCCATTCATCTGTTGATGGACATCTAGGTTCTTTCCATAACTTGGCTATTGTGGACATTGCTGCTATAAACATTTGGGTGCTTGTGCAACCACTCTGGAAAACAGCATGGAGGTTCCTCAAAAAATTGAAAATAGAGTTACCTTATGACCCAGCAATTGCACTACTGGTATTTACCCTAAAGGTGTCTCCACAGTTTTAACCTTTAAAGCATGTTATAGAGTTGAAATCATACAGTATCAAGCCTACTCACATTAGCTTCTTACATCTAGTAATGTACATTTAATGTTCCTCCATGTCTTCTCATGGCTTGGCAGCTCATTGCTTTTTTTTAAAAATTTATTTAATTTCTTTTCAGTGTAGCAGAATTCATTGTTTATGCACAACACCCAGTGCTCCATGCAATACCCTCCATAAAACCCACCACCTGGCTCCTCCAACCTCCCACCCCCTGCCCCTTCAAAACCCTCAGAATGTTTTTCAGAGTCCATAGTCTCTCATGGTTCAACTCCCCTTCCCATTTCCCTCAACTCCCTTCTCCTCTAATTTTGAAGAGGTTTTCCTCATACAACATCTTATAAAATGAAAATTGAATGAGGAAATGTGCAATCGTCTCAGGAGCTGTTATTTTACAAATAAAATAAAACTGGATGGTGGGCCTCTTCATTCTAGATTCCATCTTAGGATACTTTAAGGATTTGTTCCTGTGTCATCTGGTTGGCTCTTAGTCCGTCCTTTTTATTCATCTCTATATGAGATCTCTCCTATAATTCCCTGTTGGCCACATTCCTGCCTCCCCACTATTCAAACTGACTGTTCTCACTGCTCTGTTGTCCACTATCATTATACTGTTGACCTTAGAAATACCAGGACTGGCCTCCTATTGCCACCTATTATGGACTGCCCACATAGCAATGCTGACCTACCCTTGAATCCAAAGAATCCCCACGCTTCTGTTTAGTCCATCCTCATTAGTTCCACAGCATCCTCTCTATTTCCATTTGTTCATTTTGTTCCAATTGGGTGGCTTGCTATTGGGGAGGGGGATCCTGCTGGACTATGGTTGGACCCCTAGATATAATAGTTCTTTCAGCTTTACTGGGGATTCTAATACCTTCAGAAGCTCCAGATTTCATTTACCTTGGCATAATTGATTTCTTTGTCATTTGCACCCATTCTCTCAGGAATTCTGCTTTTTTTCAAGCTTCTGCCTCAGCCTGTCCAATATATTTGCATGAGATCGAACCTCACTGTAAACCAGCTTTAAGTATATGCCTATGAGACTCTTTTGGACCAAGGGGAGTGGGGGGATGGCTTGCTTGCACGATGATGTTACATGACTTAACATACCAGCATACCTGAGCCTGAGCTCCACCCTAGCTGGGATCTTACTGCAAAAGGAAACAGAAGTGGATTTCAAAGTTCCTTTTTTTTATTGCAACCTCTGATAACAGTCTTTAAAGAGCAGTTCAGCAAGGAGTGTTCTATGAGGATAATGTGTAACAAGTATATAGAACTCTAGCTTTTGGGATGCCTGGGTGGCTCAGTTGGTTGAGCGGCTGCCTTCGGCTCAGGTCATGATCCTAGCGTCCTGGGATCGAGTCCCACATCACGCTCCTTGCTCAGCAGGGAGCCTGCTTATCCCTCTGCCTCTGCCTGCCTCTCTGTCTGCCTGTGCTCGCTCTCACTCTCTCTAACAAATAAATAAATAAAATCTTTAAAAAAAAAAAGAACTCTAGCTTTCTAACGTGATCCAAAGAATGACTTTTCAGTTGTCACAGGAGTGAATGGATAGTTCTGAAAACATGCTTGCTTTTATGGGTTTGGAAAAATTGATTCTGCATCTTATTTCTACCACATGGTCATAATTGATGTTGTGTTAACCTGGGAAGAGCAAAGGAAACTTCATTTTCTGGTTGAGATTCCTAGTGGTCATTTGCAGAGAAATTCTAAACAGTGTCTTTCTTAATAGGCAATCTCATTTCCTGCAGCCTTGCTCTTGATTGAATGTGGTACATCTGAGAACAGGGGAAGATTAATAGAGAATGACCATGGTTCATTCTTAGTGGGCAGCTGTAATGGATTGAATACCACTGGGTGCATTACACTAGGTTTCCTGGCCAATCCTGTTTCTGACAATATACTGTCCAGAGTATTGATTATGCTAACCTCTAGTTGTAAATTTCTGTTTGGAGTGAAGACTCGCAATAAGGCCCATTTGTCAAATGCAAGCTTAATCAAAGATTATAATTGGTATTAATGAGTCCTCAGCAAAAGAACAGGATTGGAATACCAGTTAAAGATTGGTCCAGGTCAGTGTATCCATCCATCATCACCATCTGGAAGGGAAGCTGACAGCTGAGCAGGGAATTAGGAGAGTTGCTGCTGGGATATTTCCCTTCTTGATGGGCAGGTGCCCATAGTCCTTATTATGAATTATTGAGGGGATGACCTTTTTGGCATGGATCAGTACTATCATTCTTTAATCTTCCCTTATGGGAAATCCATTCAAAAGATAATTTAAAAGCCTACAAATAGAAGCGGGGGGCCAGTTTAAACTTAATTCCAGAACCTTGGATTTGTCAATCACAATTTTGCAGGTGTTTTGCATGCATATTTGGGAAGTAAAATCGAGACCTCTCTCTATTTCTCCACCCAAGGATTACTGTCAAAAACATTGAAGGTGTCGGGTACCTGGGTGGCCAGTTGGCTAAGTGGCCACTCTTGGTTTTGGCTCAGGTCATGGCCTGAGGCTGATGAGATCAAGCCCTGCATCAGGCTCCACACTCAGCATGGAGTCCTCTTAGATTCTCTCTCCTACTCTGCTCCTCCCTCCACTTGTGTGCCTGTGTTCTCCTTCTCTCTCTTTCATAAATAAATAAGTAAATAAATAAAATCTTTACAAAAACCCCACATACAGCATTGAAGGGGTCATTCTTTCTTTCATGGGATTCCTCTTTAGAGTACTATGTGTGTTTTAGTTCCATTATATTACAGAGGTGACATCTCTCTTCATTGGCTTTCATCTGCTCTCCTTTTGGTCATGCTCATCTGTGAGGCTAGAAGTAACATGGGCTAACAGCTGTTTGCACCTGAGAAAGAAACAGTCCTGTCTTTTTCTGTCTCCCTTGTTGTTTCTGCTTGTTCATTTTTGGTTTTGTTTTGCACCATTAATGAGAGACAAAACAGTTGAGCCTTTGCTGTCTCTCTAAGAAGTCTGTTTTGCATACTTTTTCCCATATTGTTAGAAGGGCCAACAGAAGCCAGACTGAGTCTGAGGAAAAGGGGAATATAGACCTCTCAAGTTGGAAAGACCTCCTTCTGATTCCATGTAGTCTAGTATAGTTTACAAGGGCAAGGGGCCAAAACCCAAACCTGTGAGAAAGTTTTAGTTTGTCTGGCCTTGTCTTTGTGCATATACTTTCTTTGTGAATGTCTACTTTTTTGTGTCCCAGTCATCTTTCAATTTTTACTTCCTTAACATTCTGGAATCTCACAGATATATAAAGTTTCATTATGAGTATTGGCAGCATTCTAAGTACCTGCCAAATGTTATTTGATTTCTTAAAGCCCACTTCATTATGCTTCCTTGGCTATGAGTTTTCTGAGGGATTATTACTTTTACCCTTAATATAATTCACTCTCCTCATTGAGAAAAGATCTCTGCAAAAAATATAATTCATAAAGCCAAAGGAGATAGTCTCATTTGTAAATTCTAAGACCTTACCTTCTTCATTTTTGAATAGATATTTGTGGTTCTTGTTTTGTTACTCTAAGGATATGTGGAACATCAGAAATCCATGTCCTTATATATATTGTACTTCATTGGCTGATAGGAGCAATATCATTCAGAAAGAACATCCAGTCATGCATTTTTTCAATCCAGAAATAGTTCACTTTTTCTTATATGTGCCAAGCATTGTGTGAAGTGCAGGTGACACAGTGGTCACAAAGAAAGTTAAGGTCCCTATGATGAGGGAGCAGAAGGCTAGCTGAGGACAAAGCAGAAGGTGGCAACCCCCCTCCCACCCGTCACCCCCCCACCTCCCCCCGCCACCATGATATATGACATTCCTCAGGCACTCCTGGGCTGCCCTAAAGGAAAAGCAAATGGTTAACTGATAGAGATCACAGTCCTGCAGGACAGGAGTCTCCCTCAATTTACAAATGTCCTAGTGATTTACAAGGGAGATTTCTTATTGATAGCCTAACCTCCAGAGACCCATGACTCTGGTTCCTGAAGTCCTAACATCACACTCCCCTCCATAAAATTGAGAGAGGCTGAGGTGGAAGGAACTGTAAATAAATTTCTTCTAAATCTGAAGCCTATTGACAAGGACATATGATGGGAGGAATGTAACATTCCTCCAGGAAACTCCCAGCTGTCTTCATGTTTGTGCCTCATTAGAGGGAAAAACAGCCTAGGCTTGACAATAACCAGGTTTCTATTATGTCATATGTCTTTAGCATATGACAGTCCTTCTGGACACCCTCTTTGTCCTCACCTTCCAACACCTCACAAACCCAGAGGAGCTCTTTCTGCCCATGGGTCCTGTTTCCATGCTTTAATAAAATCATCTTTTTGCATCAGAGACATCTTAAGAATTCTTTCTTGGTCATCAGCTCTGGACCTCACACCACTGAACTTCACTTATATTCTAAAACTTCATCAGTCATACTTATGGAACATACATTCTGAGTTAAAATTAAATTATACTTTGTGCTAAGAAAAGACTGAAAATGGCATGATACCTGATCTTCTAAAGAATTTTAGAGAGTAAATGATTGTATGTTAAATTTGTAAGTGGGTTATTTGAGCATATGCATTAGAGCACCCATATAGTCAAACTACAACTGCCTTTTGGTCTCATAGCCAAGTTAGTGAAGAAAAACCATCTCCTCACACTTAAGGCAGTACACACAATAAAATGCACACAATAAAATGTTGCTGTGTTAGAAGTTTCTATTAGAGCCTTCTGGCATAGAGTATGTGCATGATGTACTTTTAGTGTTATTAGCAGTATTTATAGTGCACATTTACATGCCTACTATGTAGCCCTGTGCTAGATATGGTACTTACCACCTCATGTAACTTTCAGATCAATTTTATAACACAGATGTCACTATTCAGATTTCACAGGTCAGGTTCAAGAGATTAGTTTATTTTCAATAACAACATTAGTAAATAGCACAACTTGGATTTAAATTAGTGATCACCAGACTTGAAAGTCTGTGTTCTTTCTGTTGGATTCTTTTTTTCTCAATGTCTAGACAGCCATCTTTTTGTTGGGACCTTTAAGCATGGATATGAATATAGGCATAGCCTAATGCCTCTGACTTCAATAAATTCCCAAGTTTCTTTTGTGTTCTAAATTCATCTGACATGGTTAAAAACTTTCATTAGTAAGAGACAGTGTCATTAGTAGGATCACCTTATGAAGGAAACAAAATATAACTATTTTTCTCAATCTCTACACACATAAACACACATATGGAGAGAAAAAATTGTTAAAAATTTTTGATTCAACCTTTAATATTTCCATTAACTTAATTAGATATATCCTTACTGTGTATGTCAGAAGACTGGCTCAAAATACATCCTATCAATATTATAGTTAATCCTATGGCACCTTTTCCCATGTTTTAAAGAAGTTTTTCTTGCTTTTATAGTGTATTTTTTTAAATTGGTGGATTATTTTTTCTCTTTAGAGAAAAAATATCATTAAGTTTTACTGCCATCATATACAACATAAAACCCCAAGTAACTAGCCCATCTTAAAATAAATCACTAATTATTATAAATCATGAATATTAAACACTTTCTTTAATAAAAAGGCTCATTACATACTAGTTAGTGATTCTAGCCACTGAACCAATTTTCATTCCATCATCAATTTTGTTTGGTCTTTAATAGCACCAATTGAGATACACTTCATTGTTAGGATCAAATAAAAGGAGAACTTATTTAATCATTTGAGCAGCTCAAATGAACAATGGAGACATTGTGTGATAATTTAATTTGTCTAGTTGATCGGGTATCCCTAATCTCTTCTGTCTCCCCAAAGTGACATAATGAAGAAGTTTAACAGTAACCCACGAGTTTATTAAAGATCACATAGACCCATCTATTCATCCCTCTCTCAGACATACTGTGGGTCAAGGTCGCTTGGGAAACTTACCCTTATTGGCCTATCAGTCTACATACATGATGGATTTGTTGTTGGGATTTTAAAACCCTTACTGAAGTAATTTTGCACAGGAGTTGAGATGAAAAGCAAATGGATATTTGCTTTTGAGGATGGAAATTTGTAGTGTTTATCTACCTAATAAATAATATGGATGGTCAGTAGAAAGGTTCATTAATGTGAAAAACTAGTAAATTAAGGAAAACACAAATCTATGAAGGTAAGAATATTGGTTTTTATCAGGAATCATATTTTTTTCTTAGCATGTAGGAATCCTGAGTACTGTCACCTCATAGTTCCCCCCAGCAAGAATGAAAAATGAAGAAAAAGTAGGAAATTGTCAAAATAAAATATGAAAATGGGTTGTGGCAACCTCTCTAAATTGTGCCAGTCTCATAGTGTGGGAAATTCAGTGGACTAGGAATATGAACTCTGATTCAGCAGTGTATTTCTGCCCTATGCCATTTGTGCCACCTCCAGGAAAGTCACAGTGCATCTCCAAACTTCAGTTTCCTCATCACTGAGGGTTGGATGATGGTTCCATCCTCATGAATTTGTTAGGAAGATCTAGTGAGAGTCTTTGGAAAGCACTCTGAAATCACCAAGTGCCATCCGAAAGGGATGGATTGTAGTGTTGAAGTCAGATTCCATGGCTGCTTTCTCAGGACTTGAACTTCTCTAAGTGTCTTGACTTCCCAGCCCTTGAGTAGAAGGAAGGACAAATGCTTCATTTACAGTGACCACTGGATATAGCACAGACAACTTAGCAAAATTAGTGAGCATCTAGAAGTTTGGAGAAGGGACCTCAGAACAATTCTTTATGACCATTAATGAGGGTCTTGTACACCTTCCAGAGACTCTGGGCTCTTAAGTCAGAGAGACCTGACTTGAAATCCTAGTTCTGCCACCCATTGGCTCTGTAAACTTGGGAAAGTGACTTCATCTTATAGCCTTATTTTCTTCTTTTGTAAATTGGGGTTAATTGTACCTCCTGTGTTGTGAGCAGTGTTATATAGTCATTCCAAGCCTTGATTCATTGATTTGCCTCTATGATTTGCCTGTATCAAAGGCTTAATACCTGTTGGCTATTATCATTATCCAGACATGTTCTCTTAAAAAAAAAAAAACTTTTAAAATTTGAGTATAGTTAGCACACATTATTATATTAGTTTCAGGTGTACAACACAGAGATTCAGCATCTCTCTATGTTATGCTAAGCTCAGGGCAAGTATAGCTACCATCTGTCACCATACAACACTGTAACAGTATTATTGACTATATGCCCTGTGCTGTACCTTTATTCTCATGACTTATCCATTCCCTAACTGGAATCTTATATCTCCCACTCTCCTTTACTCATTTTGCTCATCCCATCTCCATCCCCCTCCTCTTTAGAAACCATCAGTTTTTGCTCTTTTTATAGATCTGATTGTACTTTTTGATTGTTTATTCATTTGTTTTGTTTTTTAGATTCCATATATGAGTAAGATCATGAGGTATTTGTCTTTCTGTCTGACTTATTTCACTTAGCATAGTATCACCTAGGTCCATCCTTGTAAAAAATAGAAAGATCTCATCATTTTTTGTAGCTGTATAATATCCCACTGTGTATATGGATACACACACACACACACACACACACACACACACACACTCCACATCTTCTTTATCCATTCATCTATCATTGGTTACTTGGGTTGGCTCCTTATCTTGGCCATTGTAAATAATGCTGCAATTAACATAGGGATGCATATATCTTTTTGAATTAGTGTTCCCATTTTCTTTTTATAAATACCTAATAATGGAATTATATCAAATGGTATTTCAATTTTTAATTTTTGTAGGAACCTCCATAATTGTAAAAATTATAATTTTTAATTTTTGTAAGAACCTCTGAAACAAATTTTTTTTCCACAGTGGCTGTACCAATTTACATTCCCACAAACAGTGCACAAGGTTTCTTTTTCCTTACATCCTCATTAACATTTGTTATTTCTGGTCTTCCTGATCTTAGACATTTTGACAGATGTGAGGAGATGTCTCATTGTGGTTTTGATTTACATTTTCCTGATGATTAGTGATATTGAATATCTTTTCCTGTGTCTCTGGACATTTGTATATCTTCTTTGGAAAAATGTCTACTCAGGTCCTCTGTGCATTTTTTAATGGTTTTCTTTGCTGTGCAAAAGGCTTTTATTTGATGTAGTCCCAATAATTTATTTTTGTTTTTGTTTTTCTTACCTTAGGAGAAAGACACCATACAGACACTTCTTATCTAGAAGTGTTGGTACAGTCAGTGTCAAATAAATTACTGCATATGTTCTCTTAAAGAATTTTTATGGTTTCAGGTATCACATCTAGGTTTTTGTTTTGTTTTGTTTGGTTTGGTTTGGTCATTTTCTTTTTTGAAAAGGATTGGTGAGAGACAGAGGGAGAGGGAGAGAGAGAATCTTAAGCTGGCTCCCCATTCAGCACAGAGCTTGACTGAGGGTTCGATCTTACAACCCCGAGATCATGTCCTGAGCTGAAATCAAGAGTTGGTACTTAACCAATTGACTCACCCAAGCACTCGCATTTAGGTCTTCATATTTTGAGTTTATTTTTGTGTATGGTGTAAGAAAGTGGTCCACTTTCATCTTTTGCTGTTCAGTTTTCCCAGCACTATTTATTTATGGAAGAGATCATCTTTTCCCCATTGTTTATTCTTGCTTTCTTTGTCATAGATTAAATAACCATATAAGTGTGGTATTTTTCTGGGATGCCTATTCTCTTCCATTGATATTTGTATATATTTTGTGCCGGTACCATACTGTTTAGATTATTGTACATTTGTAGTACCTCTTGAAATTGGGAATTGTGATACCTGTAGCTTTGTTCTCCTTTTTCAAGATTGCTTTGGCTATATGGTGTCTTTTGTGGTTTCATACAAAATTTAGTATTACTTGTTCTATTTCTGTAGAAAATGCTATTGGTATTTTCATAGTGATTGCGTTCACTCTAGAATGCAATGTAGAATAGAATGTAGGCTTCTCTGTAGAATAGAATGTAGGCTTGCTTTGGTACTATGGACATTTTAACAATATAAATTCTTTCATTCCATGAACATGGAATATCTTTCCATCTGTATCATCTCCAATTTCTTTAATCATTGTGTTACAGTTTTTAGAGTACAGGTCTTTCACCTTCTTCAGTTTATTAAGTTTATTCTTAGGAATTTTATTCTTTTTGGTGCAATTGTAAATAGACTTGTTCTCTTAGACTTTCTTTCTATTACTTCATTATTAGTGTATACAGATGCTCTTGATTTCTGTGTATTAATTTTGTTTCCTACCAATTTTCTGCATTTATTTATTACTTATAGTAATTTTTTGGGTTGAGTCTTTTCACAGTATAGCATCATATCATTTAAAAATTGTGGCAGTTTAACTTTTTTCTAACCAATACTGATGTCTGTTATTTCTATTTCTTGTGTGGTCACTGTGGCTAGGATTCTCAGTACTATGTTGAATATAAGTGGTGAGATTGGACATCTTTGTCTTATTCTGGATCTTAGAGGCAAAGCTCTTTCTTTTCTTTTCTTTTTAAAAAGATTTTCTTTACTTATGCGGCAGAGGGAGACACAGGGAGAGAAGGAACACAAGCAGGGGGAGTGGGAGAGGAAGAAGCAGGCTTCCGGCCGAGCAGAGAGCCCGATGCGGGACTCGATCCCAGGATCCTGGGATCATGACCTGAGCCGAAAGCAGATGCTTAACAACTGAGCCACCCAGGCACCCCTCTAACTTTCTTTATTGAATGTTTTTATCATAAAATAATTTAAATTTTGTCAAATGCCTTTTAAATATCTATTGATAATTCATATGGTTTTTATCTTCATTGATATGGTGTATCACATTGATTGATCTGTGAATATTGAACCATCCTTGTATCCATGGAATAAATTCCACTTGATTGTGGTGAATGATCCTTTAATGTGTTTTTGGATTTGGTTTGCTAATATTTTGTTGAGGATTTTTGCATCTATGTTATTCAGGGATATTGGTCCAATAGTTACCATCTGCTTGTGATGCCTTTGTCTGGTTTTAGTATCAATGTAACACTGGCCATGTAGAATGTATTTGGAAAGAAATACATAGCTCTTTTTAAAAAAAAAGTTTAAAAAGTATAGGTATTAACTCTTCTTTAAGTGTTAGTAGAATTTACCAGTGAACCCATTGGTCTTGGACCTTTATGTTGTTGTTGTTGTTGGTTTTTTTTGGTTACCAGTTCGAACTCATTACTAATCATTTGTCTTTTCACATTTTCTATTTTTTCCTGATTCAGTTTTGAAAGATTGTATGTTTCTAAGAATTTATCCCTTACTTCCAGTATATCTAATTAGCTGGCATATTATTCTTTGTCGTATTCTCTTAGAATTCTTCGTAATTCTGTGGTGTCAGTTTTATTTCTCCTCTTTTGTTGATAATTTTATTTGGATATTTTTTCTTTTATTCTTTATGAATCTAAGAATTATAATTTGGTTATCTTTCCAAGGAACCAGCTCTTGGTTTTACTGATCTTTTCTGTTGTTCTTTATTGCTATCATTTATTTCTGCTTTGATCTTTATTATTTTCTTCCATCAATTAAAAGAACTTTGTTCTTTTTCTAGTTCCTTTGGTATAAGATTAGATTGTTTTTGTGAGATTTTTCTCATTTCTTGAGATAGGTCTGTATTGCTATAAACTGTCCTCTTAGAAATGCTTTTGCTGTGTCCCAAAGATTTTTGACCATTGTGTTTTCATTTTCATTTGCCTCCATGTATTTTTAAATTTCTTCTTTGATTTATTTATTAACATATTGATTGTTTAGTGTCATGTTGTTTAACCTTAATATGTTGGTGTTTTTTCCAGTTTTTTTCTTGTGTTGTTTTTTTTTTTTTTTTTCTGGCTTCATACTTTTCATCAGGCATATTGACTATCTTTGTTTCATTTCTTTATTTTTCTAAGGTTTTGTGTGGTTCTTTATTTTGCAGCATATCCCTGTTTCTCCATTTTGGTGACTTTCTTTGTTTCTGTGGATTAGGTAGTACCACTACTTCTGAATTCAAAGGAATGGTTTTGTGTGTGGTCATAGCCTTTTCAGACTGTGTGTGCTTGGTGACTTGTGCTGGCTGGCTGGAGCTGTGGCTGGTGTGGACTTGGGGTCAAGGAATACTCCACACTGGGGCTGCCCTGGTGGGCTGACTAGAGCTGAAATAGGTGTGGGCTGGAGTGGTCCTGAGGCTCTCTCTGCAGAGAGTGCCCTGGCAGACAGCTGAAGCTGAAGTGTTCAAGATGAGAGGTTCTGGAGCTCTCCACACCATGGGTGCTGTGAAAGGACAGCTGAAGCCGAAGTGGGTCCAGGCTGGGATGTCCCAGTGTTCTTCATGTAGATGATACCCCTGGCAGGACAGCTGAAGCTGAGGGTGTCTTGGCAGGTTAGCTGAAGCTAAAATAGATGTAATATGGGGGGTTCCGGGGCTCTCTATGTAGCAAGAATCCTGGAAGAAGAGCTGAAGCTGGACTGGGTCCAAGCCCAGTGAACTGGACCCCCTTGTAGGACAAAGGAAGCTGAGGTACATGCAAGCTAGGGTGACTCTCATGCTCCATGCAGGGTGCCCTGGCAGGTGGCCAGAGCTGAGGTAGTTATGTGAGCCAGGAGGTCCCTGGGTTGTCCATGCAGAGGGTGCCTTGGAAGGAGAGTTGAAGCCAAAGTGAGCATGGACTGTCTAGTCCCCAGGCTCTCTGCACAAAGCGTACCCTGGCCAAATAGCTGATGCTGAAATGGATGCAAGCTGAGCTATCTTGGGATGTCCATACTGAGGGTACCCTGGAGGGATAGCTAACTAAGGCTGATGTAGGTATAAGCTGGGGTATCCTAGGGTGCTGTGTGAAGAGAGTACCCTCTCTGGGTGCCTGGAGCCAAGACTAGTGTGAGAAGGGTGTTAGAGGGCACTCTGCACAGGAGGTGCCCTGATGGGGTGACGGGTCCCAAGGATGTCTCAACCAGAAGATCTCAGAGTGCTGTGTATCTGGGTTGCACTAGCAAGCCCTCGCCCTCTGAAACTAAGCTAGTTTAGGCCTCAAGAATTCCAGGGGGCTTTGCCCCTGTGTCACCTTGGCGTGAAGGCTGGAGCTATAATGAATGCTACCCAGTGGTGCTGGTGGGCACTGTCCTCTAGTTGCCTTTGTGGGACAGTTGGGGCCAGTGTAGGCTAGGCTCACTGAGATCAACTCACTGAGATAATAGGCTGGTTAGGGTGACTAGACCCTGCACTCATCTATGCTCTCAAGGTGGGACTGAGAGTGAACTGTGTCCACCCCCTTCAACCCAGACAGACTTCCGGCAGCTCATTCACTATATGGCAAAGTTCTATAACTGGCTCTTTTATATGCCGGTTGTTATTTTATTTTATTTATTTATTTTTAAAAGTTTGTTTATTTGTTATAGTCTATACACTAGTTGCTTTATTTTATTAATCAACTAATTAATTAATTAATTAATTAGAGAAACAGCATGCACACACAGAAGGAGGGGAGGGAATCCCAAGCAGGCTCCACTCCCAGTGCAGAACCCAATGTGGGGCCCGATCTCAAGACCCTGAGATCATGACTGAAACCAAGAGTCAGATGCTTAACTGACTAAGACACCTAGGCCCTCCTACACTGGTTGTTTTTTAAAATTGTCTTTCCTTCTGTGCTCCCTGGGGTTCAGGGCTGGAGTTGGTTAGAGAACTCAGTGCTCACTGAGGCTCACTGAGACTAATTAGGGCACTTAGATTCTTCTCTAATTCAATTTGTTAAGGTGGAAGGGGAGGGTAAACTGTTTCTGTGAGCCCCTCTGACCTGAGGAAAGTTCTAGCAGCTCCCCCACTGTTTGGCAGAGTTCTGGGGCTGACTCCTTTATATGCTTATTGCTCTTTTATTTTTATTTATTTATTTTTTATTTCCAGTCTTTTGTTTTATTTTATTTTATTTTTTTTTGCCTTGGGTATAAATTAGTATTAAAAACTACCTAAAATTCCTTTTGGAAGTAGGCAGGATATATTTATATATTTTAATGCTAACTAAGAAGAAACCAGACTGACTTGTTGGTCTGTCACAAGGCAACAAAGAGCTGGAATAGGACAGTGAGTGATGCAAACTTTCGTGGCATACTGATGAGGTGTGTGTTAGAGGCTGCTGGGAAGGGTTAGGGTTAGGGACAGTAGATGGAACTAGTCCGTTCCTGGGAAGCCCAGGAGCCCTGAGGGTCCTCAGATCGTCAGGAGGGATCTGCCGGGGGTGTGTCTGTGTGGGGGTTCTCTCCAGCCCTCCTTGCCCCTTGCCAAGTTTGAAGTCCTATGCTTGTTGCTCTTTTAAACCACAGAACATAAGAGAGATTCTTAACAAACTCAGAACAAACTGAGGGCTGCTGGAGAGGAGGTAGGCAGGTAGATGGGTGATGGGCATTAAGAAAGACACCTGTTGTGATGAGCACTGGGTATTATATGTAAGTGATGAGTCACTGAATTCTACTCCTGAAACTAATATTACATATGTTAACTACCCAGACTTTATGTAAAAATTTTAAACATAAAAAATAACCAGCAGGGTGTTTGTTTTTGCTTTTCCTCTGGGACTGGTGTGGGTGGAGACCTGGGGCTCACTTTGGCTCTCCAGGCCAGCTTTGGTGTCAGGACCCTGCTCCTTCCTGTCTGTGCTTTCTTTTTTTTTTTTTTTCCTTCTTTTTAATTATTTGACAGACAGAGACCACAAGCAGGCAGAGAGGCAGGCAGAGAGAGAGGAAGGAAAGCAGGCTCCCTGCTGAGCAGAGAGCCTGATGCGGGGCTCGATCCTAGGACCCTGGAATCATGACCTGAGCCGAAGAAAGAGGCTTTAGCCCACTGAGCCACCCAGGCACCCCCTTGTCTGTGCTTTCAAAGTGGAGGGTGAGTGTAAACTGTGCTGCTTGCTAGCATCCCCAACCCAGAGGGTTCCAGCAACTCTTTTGTCATTTGGCAGAGCTCTAGAATTGAGCCTTTTATATAGTAGTCGTTCTTTTAAACCATACTTTTTTTTGTCTGTGCCCAAGGCAGGTGAATCTCTTCCCATCCCTCAGTACTACTGCCAACTGCTGTTTCAGTGCGGGGGGTGAGGGTTCCCTGCATTATGAGGTCTCTGTCTCTTCTGCATTCTCTTGCTGTTTTCTCCATTTTTTGTTCTGAGAGGGTACTCAGTCAGTCTTCAGTTCTTCTTCAGGAGGAATGGCTGTATACTTTAGTGTAATTTGGTGTGTTTGTGGAGGAGGCAAGTTTAGGGTCTGGACTCCCCAGACATGTCCTCTTCTGTTCACTAAGTGGAATCACTCACTGGTCATGCTCTGGGCTCAAATTTCATAAACAAGGATAATGCCTTCCAGGAAATTCTCAGTCCAGAACATAAGGGAATTTGGGGTTATCACTGTCTTGGCTGCTGCTACATAGCCAAATCTTTGCCTCCCTTTCTAAAGCACAGAAATCTTATACATAGGAGTTAAGTTCCAAAATCACCTCAGTTCTGTGCTAGTGGTTCCCTCAAAGCAGATTCCTTCTGAGTATGGCAGTTTGATGTACATTGTCCATGTGCATGAGAACATGGACATGAGAGAGTGTAAGAGAGATTATGGATCAGAAATAAGTGTGAGTGATGAGTGATGCTCCACAAGAGAAAGAAATAGAAATAACTGAGTACACTTTTATTTTCCAGTGTCTGTGGCCCAGCTTCAAAATGTCCCAGTCAGCCCTCAACCCGCCTCCCTAGTCTTACCAGATGCTCACTATCTCCCTCTTCACCACTGCAGTGGTGGAAAACTTTCCCTAAATAAACAGATTAACAAGAGAAAAACAAATATAAGTTTGTATGTCCAGAAGCCCCATAGAGACAAATGAGAATCTGAGATAGATAGGCTATTGAAACTTACATACCATCCCAAGGTAAGAAGAAGAGGTTAGGGGTCTGGGGCTTCAAAGGGCAGGTAGACAATTTACAGTGAGATATGAAGAGTAAATGGTTAGTAAACTGATGTTTGCCCTGTGATGCAGATGTCTTTCTGATATAAAAATTTATCTCTGGTAATAACTCTTTTCCTGGTACACTTGCCCTGTCTAAATTCCTTTAGACATTTAGAGAGGTAAAAAGCTTTTCCTGTCTGCTAGGTCTTAATTGCCTTTAGCTCAAAACAGGCCACATCCAAACTGGCACATTTTGGGGTGACATATTCTGTTCTCCCTCAATATCAAACTGACATTTCCTCATATCCCTTCCCTCCTCGTTTCTCCTACAGTCTATGAGATTCCAAGCCTTACAGATTTTGAAGATTGCTGTGCTTTCTGTCTAGAAGCACTTTCCTTGACTCTCACCGCTTAGTGAATTTCCTCTCATCATTCAAAACTCAGATCAAATATCACTCTTTGCTGAAATCCTCTCTAATGTTTTTCAGACTGATAGTCTCTTCCTCATGTAAATTTTCTGGCATGTATAAATAATAATAAAATTTTAAAATATCAAAAACTGTCATGATCCAGACACCCCTGTATGTTAAGCAGTCTCAAAGCTTTATCTTACCTGATGCACACATAAACCCTATGAAGTAGGATCTGTATTTATGTCATTTTACAGATGAGAAAAATAAGGAGAATTTAATTTTTCCAAGGTCACCAATATAGTAGGAAGAGTTCAACATGTGTTTAAAGCTTGTGGTCTTGCCCCCTAGAGTTCTGTTTATGTTATGGCATACTAACATGACTCCTTATCTTACTCCTCTTGATATCCCTCATTTGGCATACAGTAGAAGTTTAATAATTGCCTATTGAATGAATGTTGATGTGCATCTTCAAGGACTATTTACTGAATGTTATGCCACAGTACTTTATATTTAGATGATTTGATATACAATATTCAAGTATGTTAATGGAATTATAAATCACGGTATGTCTTAGTTTTGTGTATGTGCACTTATCGTAGAGAACATACGTCAGACAAATGTATAAATATTAGGGATTTTAGTCTTTAATGCATACTATTGTATAGTTCATAATGTTAACTGTGAGATTTCTTCTTTCTCTACTTCTTTAATTGAAGGTGTATGTAGGGGAAGGGGATATATACACACACACATACAACATATATGTATATATGTATGTGTGTGTGTATATATATATATATATGTATAGTCCTTTGAGATTTGCTATAGGAGCACATCTCAATAGTCTCAAGATGCAGTTATCCTAGGCTAAGCAAGGCTTTATAACAAATATTCACATTAAATAATGTAATTGTGACACTGGCTTCCTCTTTTTTCCTAGGCTGAAAAGTGTATTTGGGATTTCATTCTTAAATTTGGACTTTGGAACTTGGTTCAAGCATTGGACTGTGGATTCAAATATCTAGAAGATAGTTGATTAATATTGGAGATAGGTAATTAATATTCATTGGATTTTCTTGATTTAGTATACATTATACACTTCATCTCAAGGGGAATACTTTTCATTTCTGAATTTCATAAGACATTGATCCAAAAATGTATCTTATGTTATTAACCGATTTAATAGATTGAGAAGATGGTTATATATTTACATTATTAGGAGAGAAAGCATAAGTTCATGTCAAATATGGAAGTGTCTTTATTTCTAGGATGGCTATATTTAAAATCAAACAAACAAAACCCCCACAAATACTCAGACAGTTTGGATTAGGCCGCCTCAGGTCAACATTTATGGTTTTTCACTCCTGAAGTTTAATGATGTTCTATCCCCTCCGCATTACTGGTTAATTTGTAAATGGAAAAAAGAATTTACTATGATAGATCTTCCAGATTGACTATTTAAATATCTTTCCCAGCTTCCTTCTCTCTTGCCTGCCCAAGTAGAAGGACTCATTTTCCATGACTTATTTCTTTTTTCTCTTTTTGTAGTAATGGGCATCCCTGTTTGCAAATTATGGTCAATAAAATATGAGAGAAATCTTCTGGTGGATTCTGGGGAAAAAATTACTTTCCTGACTTAAAAGCACACTGGCAACTATTGTTATTTCTTTGTATGTTCTTACTCCCTGGAATTTAAATATCATGCTCACAGATGTGGCAATTTCTTTGACTTTGAAGTTCCAAGCATAAAGAGAAAAGTCAACATGCTATTGACACCAGAGCAAAGAGAAAGAACCCCGGTCCTTGAAGGCATAGTCAGACAACTAAGGTCACAAAGTGCCTGCACTGGCTTCTTCTTACATGAAGACAAAAGATTTGTTTGTTTAAGCCATAATTAGTGAGTTTCCTGTCACTTTCACCTAAAGAGTATCAATGTTTAGAATTGGTGGAGAAACCTTAGGAGGACTTTGGTGAGCACCTGAAAGTTAGGGGAAGGTGAACTGCCCCTTCTCATTCTCAGAGGCAGTTTGGTTCTAACTTGGCCCCTTGTCAAGATGAGAATAAGAACCGTATTAAGAAGTATCTAAGGTCTGGCCCTTCCCTGAAAGTCAGTCAACTAGGTTGTAACTTAGATGGAAAGAGAAGACATCTGGGTAAGTTCCTTCTTCATCTCTTTGGATAAATGTATCTTGAGATCATTGGTAGTGCATAAAACCTGTCGGCTAAGTTTTTCTTTTTGTAAGTGTTTTACCTAATAGGACTCCATGAAAAAGTTTCTATGCTTCATTTATTCATTCAGTAAATATTTGAGTATCAGCAAAACTAAACATAGCCTCTCTCATGTAGAGTGAAGCCTGATGAGAGAGGTGAGTATAATTCAAATAATTATAAAAGTGGAGTATACTTTCACAAGCTAAGTGCTATGAAATTAAAGAACAAAGTACTAATGACATCTGGCCTTTGAGATGCTATAATTTAGGAGAGAGGTCCTGTGAAAGTAACTCTTGAAGGATGAAGGATGAGTGGAACTCTTTTCATAGAAAAGGGGAGAGCATGCATAGGGGACTCAGGACAGAAGGCAGAATGGTGAGTTTGAGGATCTCAAAGAAAATCACTATGGTTGGAATGCCGAGAATAAGGGAAAGTCTGGAGAGGCAGGCAGGAGCCAGACCATATAGAGCATTGTTGTTGGTCTTAAAACCTTAGATAATTATCCCAAGGACCATGAGAAGCCATTGGAAAGTTTAAACAAGAGTTATAACTACTTCAATGTTTTGAAGAGATCAATCAGGCTGCATCATGGAGAATGGATTAGTAAGGAGCCAGTCTGAATGCATTTAGATAATTAAGAATTTATTGCATTACTTCAGGTGGGAGATAATGTAGTTTGGTAGAGTGGTTCCGTTGGTGGTTACTGTGTTGCTATTGGAGGTGCAAGAAATGCATGGATTTGAGAATTATATTCAGGAGTTAAATGGGCAGGTTTGGTACTAGCTTGGAAATGATTTGTATGGAAAGAGGGGCTTTGAAGGAGGACTTCAAAGTTCTTTGTTGGCTACCTGGATGATCATGATACTATACTCCCAGATCAGGAACACAGAAAGAAAATGAGACTCAGAGGAAAATACTATGATTTCATTTTTAGAGTCATTGAATATGTTTTAATGGACTTGGGTATAAAGGGTAGTGGTGGAGGAAATTTGATGGAAAAGCTGCAGTCACATTTACTAGACACTTTTATTTCTCCTGTTTGTTACCACTTACTTTTCTCATGTCTTCAACTGATTGTGGATTAGTTACTGACATGGGGGATCTCAGGATAAATTGTCTGTTTATGAAATACTAATGACTTATAAGTTGTTGTTCTTTGGAGGGTATTTCTCCCTGCCTGCCCAGGGTATTTTTTTTAAGCCCCAAACACACAGTGCCTCTGAGCTAAAACTTGGAAGATATTTTGATTAAAACTGTAAAATCTCCTTCCCCTATTGGTTCTGTTAGGGGAAAATCTATATTTAGAAAATGGTTATATTTTTTATAGACTTTGCTTTTTAGAAGTTTTAATTTTCAGAAATACTGAAGAGCTAGTTCAGAGAGTTCCTGCACACCCTTACATAGTTTTCTCTATTTTTAGCATCTTACAGTAGTTTGGTATATTTATTATAATTCATCAACATGATAGATTTTTATTGATTAAAGCCCATACTTAAAAAAATAAAATATGTCTTTGGTTTTTACCTCCTATTCTTTTTCTTTCCCAGGATCCTCTCCAACTTACCATATTACATTGAAATGTCATGTCTTCTTGGGTTCTTCTTGGTTGTGACAGTTTCTCAACTTTCCTTGCTTTTGATACATTGACAGTTTTGAAGAATACTGGTCAGATATGTCATAGGATGCCACTATCTTGAAAAGTAACATTTTTCTCATGATTAGAATGGCATTGTGGGTTTTGGGAGGAAGAATACAAAAGTAAAACACTATTCTCATCATACTGTATCAAGAGTACATAGGATAAATATGACTTTATACTCTTGATGTTAACCCTTAACTTAATGTTTGTAAGGTTTCTCTACTATAAAGTTATGATTTCTCCTTCTTTCTATAATGTAAGAAGAAAGTCATGATATACACCCACACTTAAGGAGTGGGGAGTTACTTGATATTCTTCTACATGGGAGCTTTCTCTACTTATTTAATCATTTATTTATATCATTGGACTCTTAGAAATGTATTTTATACTTGAGGTTGAAGTCTAGTACTGCTTTATTTACTTTCTTGTTTAAATTGTTTTACTTTTGGCTATTAGGAGCTCCTTAAGTTGGCTTTTGTGTACCTTTGAATGATTGTGTTCCTCAGTCATTGCGGGTGTGTTTTTTTCCCACATCCTTACCTCTGGTGCAAGATAGTCCAGACTCACCTGGTATAATTCCTGCTACAGTCCTAGAAGCAGCCATTTTCCAAGGAGCTCTCATTCATTTTATTGGAGAATGGTATTAGAGATTGAAATCTTAATGCTAACTGTACTCATTGCTATTGGGTGTCATTTCTTTTTGGCCCTCTCAGTTGACAGAACTGAGAAATTTATGTGCATATACTAACCTATGTATAATGTGTGTCTTTAAATATTTATGTAATCATGTATATGTTAAGCTAAACAAGATTTCTTCTTGAAGTCTCTACATTACAACATGGATCTTTCTAGCTTTTTTCTTTGCTTATCTGTAAATTTTCACTTTTACAGGGAGAAGCCTCACTCCTATGACCCACCATTTTTTAATTTAATAATTCCATTCCATAGCAGGTCAGAATTGTTACCTACCCTCCTATGGGCAACAATGCTAACAGCTAGAATACATAGGGGACAAACAGACAAGCATTGCTTCTGAGGCTCATTTCCTTTAGAAGAGATAGAACAGAAAAGAGCACATGGCTAGGCCGTTTTTATTTTCACCCACTCAGCTTCCTAAATTGGAGTGGCAGCCTGAGGCCAGGCTTGCAGTGGAGCCAGATCCAGCTTCACTGCTCTTGGGCGAGACTAGTTGAGCAGAACTAAAGAAGCACTATTGTGCTGAGTAGAAAGTTTCTGAGACGTAGCAGTTCATGCTCTGACCCCATATGTCCCCAGGAAGGTCTGCTCTGGTACAGGAAAAAAGGAAAGCTTCTCTTTCCACCAGAGGACCAGATTTTTCCCCCCCATACACACACAGAAGCTTTAATGCTATAAAAACAGGTGCGGGTGGAACACTGACCACATTTGCTCTAGAGAAAGTGGATACGATGCTTAATCCAGGTCAAGCAGCCCTGAATACCCATAGTCCAGGTATACTTGCCATCAATTTGTTTGCTTTTTATTTCATTTTTCTCAGCCTTCAAACTGATGTTGTTCCCTTCTGGCATTTAGAGATAAGAATAGTTCACACATAGTAAATGCAAGTCTAGAGAAATTATCAATGCTTTGAGACCAAAATCAGCTTCTTTCTCCATTGACAGACTAAAACATATCACCTGCTCGGAACTGGGGAGCAGGCTCTTCTCTTGCAAAGGGCCAGATGGTTTTGTCAATAATTTACTCTGACAGTGTAGAAATAGCTGGGCTCTAGGAAAGGAGATCCAGGTTTCTGATGCTCATTTTGCTATTATAGCCCCTCTAAATCTTATTCTTAGCTGCTATTAGTTTTAAAGCTCCTGAAATGGAACAGGCCTGTTAGACTATCTTTAGTCAATAATTCCCTTCCCATTCTGAAAAAAATTTAGTGCATTATCTCAGGCAGAGATAGGAGAAGGGGAGGAGTACCAATTTCCTTAAATGATGTTGCTAATGCAACCGACAGCGTTAGCCATCCTGCTCCTCAAGCTCTCTCTCAGGAACCTATGAATGCCATCTATCTTACACATCCGAACAACCCAATAAATGGAAGATTAAGATCACCAAGCTCTTATGGACTGTTTGCAATTCAAATGTAAGCTTGACTTCCTGTGAGTTTTTCGGAGCCCTGAGTTTTGACCTTAGCTGTAGAGGAGTTACAAATGTTAACACTGAAAAAATAACTCATAAAATGTTTGTGCTGGAGGCCTTTTAATATCTAATTCAGTCCCGTTGCTTCAAAGATAAATAAGTAGAAGTTCTGAGAGGTTGAGTAATCTGTTCTAGGTCACAGAGCTGCAAAGAAGCAGAAAGAAGAGGAGAGAGTATGCTGTGGGCAGTTAGAGAAATGTTCTATATTGTGTCACTGTCTACAAAAGTCTAGGGACCCACATACTTCTAGAGACTCTGTGATTTTCCATTGCCCATTTGTAGTTGAGACTCAGTTTATATATCTGGAAGCTGGGATAAAAATGCCTGCCCTCACAGTGTACTTCTGATGCACGTGGGAAGTGTGTGAAATGGGTGAATGAGGGTGTATGGGTGTGAGTGGAGGGGTGGCAGTAGTCTCAAAGCATTCCTGTTTCACAAGTCAATAGCTATAGCCTGGCATTTAGCAGTTACTCGGAGATTACTTTAATGTGTTCTTTGCTCAAAGCATTCCACTCATGGAGATGGCACTTTGTTTACATAGCATGCTGAAATGAGAAGGTTATTGTTAGCCTGGAAGTAGGCAAGGCCTGCTAAAGAGAATTGTCTTTTACTTAGATATTTAAACTAAGATGCTAAGAAAGGGTTGGTGTGGGAGCCATCCTGACTTAATTCTTGGACCCTCCAGTCTTCCTTCAGTATTCCTGAAGAGAAGGAACACTATAAGTCTGTGAATTTCAAGAGTTTCATGACACTTATGGGTCAGTTTGAACTTTCTTATTCCAAAGCCTCAGGTGCCTCAAAAAATGAGTCTATGGAGATAAGAGTCACTCAAGTAGGAAGTAGACAGACAAGAACATACATTCTCTCAGCAGCCTGAGCTTGAGGAGAGAAGCTATACCTTATTCTTTTGTATCCCCAGGGCCTTGTTGCAATGCAATAATAATTACTGAAATAAAAAAATGATATATCTAAAAAAAATGATATATCTTTACTTCATACCTAAAAATAAAATTAATTCCAGATAGATAAAGATTTAAATATAGAAAACAAAACAAAACAGAAAAATGCTAGAGGAAAATACCAGTGTGTATTTATATAAATTTGCAGTAATACCACAGGCAGGAACCAAAATGAGGGTTGATTGTTTTCTGTCAGGTAAAGTGTCCTATGCTTGTATGGAAAGCCCAATACAAAGTTTAAAGGAAACTTCTAAATTGGAAATGAGATTTGGAACTTGGACAGCATAGTTTAATTGTGTTCTGCATAACAGACCCTTAAACATCGGTAAATGATGATGAATATCCCCAATAGGAAAAAAAATGAGAAAAGGGAAAAATAGGCAGCTCACTAAAGAAGAAATATAAATGCTTGATAAACAGGAAAACTTATAAAATCACATTAGTGAACACAATTACATATCTGAGAACAAGGAGCTACTATTTGTAGCTTTTAAATTGATATAGATTTTGAGAACCTAATAATGCCAAACATTGACCGGAGTGTCACTTGGATGTACTACTGGTAGGGGTGTTTGGGAAATCTGTTTTGCATTATGTATTCAGTATCTTAAAATCATGCTTGCCTTTTGATCCAACGATTGCACTTTTAAGAAGTATTTATTTGGGGGGTTATACAGAGATGAACATGTAAGAGTATCTCCTAAAGCACGGTTTATAATATAAACAATTAGAAACAGCCTAAGTGTTCCAAAACAGGGAATTTGTTAAAAAAATCATAATATATTAGAAAGTATTAGAATCCTAGAATTATGACATTTTGGAACGATATAATAGAATATTTTGTTACTGTTAAGAATGATGATATAGAAGTATAATTACTGATATAGGAATATATTTATAATCTGTTACTGCATGACAAAAACCTTCTTACATGTTTTTATTTATGTGATGATATATGAATTGAAAAGGTGTCAAAGATAATACTCCAAATATACCAAAATACTGAAGCTAGCTATCTCTGGATGAGGGAAGAGGATTATTAGTGGTTCTTTAACGATAAAAAAAAATTGCATTTTCTAGGTATGCACTCTTTTTTCTAGGCTCAATATGAATAAAAATGAATTTAAAAAAGAATTAGAATTAAAAAACCCAAAGAATAATACAAAATTATTTCATGGATATTATTAATGTCCTATTGGGTTTTTTATGGAATTATCTTTGCTTTTAAAAGGCCAAATGTTAGAATAAAAGAAGCTTTACTTTGGATCCCCCCAAAATTGAGTCTGAGACAAGGGTCAAGTGCAAGTTGTTAATTTGGGAAGCATTCCCAGGGCAGTAGGGAAATCAGAGAGGGATGGAAAGAAAGTGGTTAATGTTTCCATAACAAAGGAAGTCACTATTGTCAGGAACTACTATGAGGAGTATGAGGACTACACACATCATAATTACACCACCTAATTAGAAAGGGAGCTAGGATATTTATTCACCAACTAATATCAGTCACTGATGGAGAGCTATTCCTGGTATGTGTTAAATCACAGAATTTCTGGCCTATTTTTACTGCTAGGTAAAGAAATGCAAATCCTGGCAATTTGCATGCAGTCCATGAAATGGACTGGCATGCATAGAAATAGTAAAATCTAAAATCACCTGGGTGCAGCAACAGCCTCTGCTACATTGGAGTTAGAAATTTGTTGATCAGTAGGGAAAGACACTTTGGGTCATGAAAACGAAGGTATTCATTTGCACAGCATCATATAATTAATGCCTGAATCAGCCTCAAACATCAGGTCTACTGACTTGCATCCAGGACTTTTTTCATTGTATAATGACCAGGCCCCTCTTTGTTGTGGTTATTTCTAAGCATGACAAGTACACACGCTCTCTCCATTACAGGTAGGATGCAGGATCCTTGTGTTCTTGTTCCTTTTGCAACTACTCTCCTGCCTAAGAATAGGATCTGACCCAGTGGTTTTTAAATGGACCTAAGCCATGTAAGCCTTACTTCTAATGAGAGTCCTTGAGGATGACCCATACATTGAAATGAATGTGAATGTGAATGTGAAAATGAATGTGAATGTGAAATGAATGAAAAAATGAATGTGGTACTGCTCAGGTTGAAGGAAATGAGGCCATCGGTCTTCATTACATAAAAACTCTCAGATGGTATTTCAAAGAGCAGCACTTGAAAGCCCCCATCTCTCCCATATTCTGGCAAGAGAAAAAGGGAATAATTATTCCAGGAAATCTCAGCCTAACAACAGTTTTACAGGAGAAACTACTGGTAAACAGAAATTTTTCTATACCCTTTCAAGTTCCTCTAGCTGGTCTAAGAAGTGAAATGACATGAGACAAATTAATAGAACAAAACCAAATTCAATTACATGTGACCAGAGGCCCCAAAATAAAACTGAGATCCAAAGAAAAGACCAAGGGAGGCCGTTTTTAGACTTTTTAGACGAAGAAACAATAAATCTGTGAGGAACTGATAGGAGGAAGAACACTTATGATTGGAAATTTCATTTAGTAAGAAACTGTAAACAGAATTTAGGCTGAGGTAGTAAATTAGTAAAAATAGCAAGGTTTGTTTATATGGTTTTCTCAGTTCCAAATTAACTATATTTGATGATGAAGAAGTCTCTTTACCTACTGTCATGGAAAAAGGTAACATTCACATGGGGGGCTTATTTCCTGCTTTCTGAAGACAAAGTAGGGGGGAGGTCAAATGGTGCCTTTGCATTGGCTGTTTCTTAAGTAACTTTAATTCATAATAATCAATATACTAAAGTGGTGCATATGGCAGTGGCCTGCCCTTGGCCCCCACAAAACTCATGTAACATAGATGCACATGAGTTAAAAAGCAAGTGATGTCAAGTGTAAAGTGACAGATTTTCTTGGGGGGGAAAATACTACTTCTTTTCTTACGCTGCTAATTGTTCTTCTGTAAGATGTTCACATAGAATAACTGGGCCCATACTTCCCTAAGAGCTCCTTTTGTTTTAGAAGATTAAATTGTGTTGTTTTGAAAATTGTCATCTGAATCTCAGGATCCTTAATTAAGATTACAGTCCTTAATCTTCCAAAGTCGTTTGAATATTCCAGCAGAGTGCAGTTGTTTGCAAATAACCTTAATGTATTGTTAGAAAGCATTGTTCTCTTTCTGCATAATTTTTTATATGTTAGAATAATGAGTAAATAAAAGTGAGAAAGAGATCATGGGTCCTGTGAAGTCTTTTGAACTGCATTATGTAAGGATGTGGGACCCTTTCCCAGGACACTGAGATCATGACCTGAGCTGAAGGCAGACACTTAACAAACTGAGCTGCCCAGGCACCCTCTTAATCTTTTCTTATATTGATGAACCCTTGGGCCATTTCCTGTTCTTGACTATCATACATAAAATTGCTATGAACATTTACATAAAATGGACTGTGTTTTCATTTATCTTGGATAAATATTTAGGAGTGTAGTTGCTGGATCAAATACAAAGATACTGGCAAATTGCTTTTCAAATTTGTTGTACCATTTTACATTCCCACAAGCAATATGGAAGAGGTTCTATTGCTCCAGAATCTCACCAGTATTTGGTATTGTCACTCTTTTTAACTTTAGCACTTTGAGCACAAACAGATATTTCAGTGCCCCTTTATTTTGTTTTCTGATGATTATTTTTCTGATGATTAAAGATGCTGAACATCTTTTCAACTACCTTTGGCCATGCAGAAGTTTATTTTCTGGGAAACTATGTGTTCCATTCCATGACCATCTTTATTGGACTGTTTGTTTTCTTATTCTAGAGTTCTTAGAGTGCTGTATGTATTCTTAATGTAAATTACTTACCATATAATGCATTATTTGTTTGAGGGGTACAGGTCTATGATTCATCAGTCTTACTTAATCCACAGCACTCACCATAGCACATACCATCCCCAATGTCCATAACCCAGCAACCCCATCCCTCCCACCCCCCTCCAGTCCAACAACCCTCAGTTTGTTTCCTGAGATTAAGAGTCTCTTGTGGTTTGTCTCCCTCTCTGGTTTCATCTTGTTTCATTTTCCCCTCTCTTCCTCTATGATCCTCTGCCTTGTTTCTCAAATTCCACATATCATTGAGATCATACGAGAATTATTTTTCTCTGATTGACTTATTTTGCTTATCTTAATACCCTCCAGTTCCATCCTTGTCATTGCAAATGGCAAGATTTCATTTTCTGATGGCTGCATAGTATTCCATTGTTTATCTATACCACATCTTCTTTATCCATTCATCTGTCAATGGACATCTAGGCTCTTTCCATATTTTGGCTACTGTGGACATTGCTGCTATAAATATTTGGGTGCATGTGCCCCTTTGGATCACTACATTTGTATTTTTGGGGTAAATACCCAGTAGTGCAATTGCTGGGTTATAGGGTAGCTCTATTTTCAACTTTTTGAGGAACCTCCATACTGTTTTCCAGAGTGGCTTCACCAGTTTGCATTCCCACCAACAGTGTTGGAGGGTTCCCCTTTCTCTGCATCCTTGCCAACATCTGTTGTTTCCTCACTTGTTAATTTTAGCCATCCTGACTGGTGTAAGGTGGTATCTCATTGAGGTTTTGATTTGTATTTTCCTGATCCCAAATGATGTTGAACACTTTTTCATGTATCTATTGGCCATTTGGATGTCTTCTTTGGAGAAATGTCCATTCATGTCTTCTGCCCCTTTCTTGGTTAGATTATTTGTTCTTTGGATGTTGAGTTTAATAAGTTCTTTATAGATTTTGGATACTAACCATTTATCTGATATGTCATTTGAAAATATCTTCTCCCACTCTGTCAGTTGTCTTTTTGCCTTTGTTGACTGTTTCCTTTGCTGTGCAAAAGTTTCTTATCTTGATGAAGTCCCAATAGTTCATTTTTTCCCTTGCTTCCCTTGCGTTTGGCAATGTTTCTAGGAAGAAGTTCCTGTAGCTGAGGTCAAAGAGTTTGCTGCCTGTGTTCTCCTCAAGGATTTTGATGGATTCCTTTCTCACATTGAGGTCCTTCATCCATTTTGAGTCTGTTTTTGTGTGTGGTGTAAGGAAATGGTCCAGTTTCATTTTTCTGCATGTGGTTGTCCAATGTTCCCCAAACCATTGTTGAACAGACTGTCTTTTTGCCACTGGACATTCTTTTTTGCTTTGTCGAAGATTAGTTGACTATAGAGTTTAGGGTCCCTTTCTGGGATCTCTATTCTGTTCCATTTATCTATGTGTCTGTTTTTGTGCCAGTGCCATGCTGTCTTGATGATTACAGCTTTGCAATAGAGCTTGAAGTCCGGAATTGTAATACCACCAACTTTGGTTTTCTTTTTCAACATTCCTCTGGCTATTCGGGGTCTTTTATGGTTCCACACAAATTTTAGGATTATTTGTTCCCCCTCTGTGAAAAAAGCTGATGGTATTTTGATGGGGATTGCATTAAATGTGTAGATAGCTTTAGGTAGCATAGACATTTTCACAAAAATTCATGTGCATGGAACGTTTTTCCATTTCTTTGTGTCTTCTTCAATTTCTTTCATAAGTGTTTTATAGTTTTCTGAGTACAGATCATCTGCCTCTTTGGTTAGATTTATTCATAGGTACCTTATGTTTTTGGGTGCAACTGTAAATGGGATCGACTCCTTAATTTTTCTTTCTTCTGTCTTGTTGGTATACAGAAATGCAACTGATTCCTGTGCATCGATTTTATATCCTGCCACATTGCTTAATTCCTGTATGAGTTCAAGCAATTTTGGGGTGGAGTCTTTTGGGTTTTCCACATAAAGTATCCTATCATCTGCAAAGTGTGAGAATTTGATTCTTTTTTGCCAATGCGGATGCCTTTTATTTCTTTTTGTTGTCTGATTGCTGAGGTTAGGTATTCTAGTACTATGTTGAACAACAGAGGTGATAATGGACATCCCTGCCATATTCCTGACCTATGGGGAAAATCTCTCAGTTTTTCCCCATTGAGAATGATATTCGCTGTGGGTTTTTCATAGACGGTTTTGATGATATTGATGTGTGTACCCTCAATCCCTACACTGTGAAGAGTTTTGATCAAGAAAGGATGCTGTACTTTGTCAAGTGCTTTTTCAGCATCTATTGATAGTATCATATGATTCTTGTTCTTTCTTTTTTTAATGTATTGCATCACATTGATTGATTTGCAGGTGTTGAACCAACCTTGCAGCCCAGGAATAAATCCCACATGGCCGTGGTGAATAATCCTTTTAATGTTACTTTGGATCAAATTGGCTAGTATTTTGGTGAGAATTTTTGCATTCGTGTTCATCGTGGATATTGGTCTATAATTCTCCTTTTTGGTGGGGTCATTGTCTGGTTTTGGGATCAAAGAAATGCTGGCCTCATACAAAGAGTTTGGAAGTTTTACTTCCATTTCTGTTTTTTGAAACAGCTTCAGAAGGATAGGTATTAATTCTTCTTTAAATGTTTGGTAGAATTCCCCTAGGAAGCCATCGGGTCCTGGGCTCTTGATTCTTGGGAGAATTTTGATTACTGCTTCAATTTCCTTGCTGGTTATGGGTCTGTTCAGGTTTTCTATTTCTTCTTGGTTCAGTTTTGGGAGTTCATACTCTAGGAATGCTTCCATCTCTCCCAGATTATCTAATTTGTTGGCATATAGTTGCTCATAATATGTTCTTGTAATTGTTTGTATTTCTTTGGTGTTGGTTGTGATCTCTCCACTTTCATTCATAATTTTATTTATTTGGGTCCTTTCTCTTTTCTTTTTGATAAGCCTGGCCAGGGGGTTATCAGTCTTATTGATTCTTTCAAAGAACCAGCTCCTAGTTTTGTTGATCTCTTCTACTGTTCATTTCTATTTCATTGATTTCTGCTCTAATCTTTATTATGTCTCTTCTGCTAGGTTCAGGCTTTATTTGGTGTTCTTTCTCCAGCTGGTTGGTGTAAAGTTAGGTTGCACATTTGAGACCTATCTTGTTTCTTGAGAAAGGCTTGTAGTGCAATATACTTTCCTCTTAGGACCACCTTCACTGCATCCCAAAGATTTGTAACTGTTGTGTTTTCATTTTCATTTGTTTCCATGAATTTTTTCAATTCTTTTTTAATTTTCTGGTTGACCCATTCATTCTTTAGTAAGATGCTCTTTAGCCTCCATGTATTGAGTTCTTTCCAAATTTCCTCTTGTGATTGAGTTCCAGTTTCTAAGCATTTTGGTCCAAAAATGCAGGGAATGATTCCAATCTTTTGGTACCTGTTGAGAACTGATTTGTGACCGAGGATGTGATCCATTCTGGAGAATGTCACATATGCACTAGAGAAGAATGTGTATTCTGTTGCCTTAGGATGGAATGTTTTGAATATATCTGTGAAGTCCATCAGGTCCAGTGTGTCATTCAAAAGCCCTTTTCCCTTGCTGATCTTCTGCTTAGATGATCTGTCCATTGCAGTGAGTGGGGTGTTAAAGTGCCCTACTATTATTGATGTGTTTCTCTGATTTTATTATTAGTTGACTTATATAATTGGCTGCTCCCATGTAAGGGGCATAAATATTTACAATTGTTAGATCTTCTTGTGAGATAGACCCTTTAAATATGATATAATATCCTTCCTCATCTCTTATTACAGTCTTTAGTTTAAAATCTACTTTGGTTGATAAAAGGATTTCCACCCCAGCTTTCTTTTGTTGTCTATTAGCATGATAAATGGTTTTCCACACCCTCACTTTCAATCTGGAGGGGTCTTTGGGTCTAAAATGAATCTCTTGCAGAAATATCAATGGTTCCTGCTTTTTTATCCAATCTGATACCCTCTGTCTTTTGATTGATACATTTAGCCCATTTAGATTCAGAGTAACTATTGAAAGATATGAATTTAGTGTTGTTTTATTTCCTATAAGGTGACTGTTACTGTATATTGTCTCTGTTCCTTTCTGTTCCATGTTACTTTTGGGTTTTCTGTTTGCTTCAAGAATCTGTTTTTAATATTTCTTATAGGGCTGGTATGATGATCACAATAAAAATTTCTGTATAGTTTCTGTTTGTCCTGGAAGCTTTTTATCACTCCTTCTATTTTGAATAACATCCTAGCTGGATAAAGTATTTTTGTTTGCATATTTTTCTCATTTAACACCCTGAATATATCATACCAGTCTTTTCTGGCCTGCTAGGTCTCAGTGGACAGGTCTGCTTTCAGGATTTTCTCTTTGTCTCTGAGATTTGTAAGTTTTACTATTAGATTTGTAAGTTTACTATTTTTATTGAATTTGAGGGGGGTACTCTGTGCCTCCTGGATTTTGATGCCTCATTCCTTCCCCAAATTAGGGAACTTTTCTGCTATAATTTGCTCAAATATACCTTCTGCCCCTTCTCTTTCTTCTTCTTCTGGGATCTCAATTATTCTAATATTGTTTTGTCTTATGGTATGACTTATCTCTTGAATTCTCCCCTTGTGATCCAGTAGTTGTTTGTCTCTCCTTTTCTGAGTTACTTTATTCACCATTGTTTGGTCTTCTATATCACTAACTCTCACTTCTCACTCATTTATCTAGCAGTAAGAGTGTCCTTTTTGTTTGTTTGTTTTTAAGATTTTATGTATTTATTTGACAGAGAGAGAGAGAGAGATCACAAGTAGGCAGAGAGGCAGGCAGAGAGAGAGGGAAGCAGGCTCCCTGCTGAGCAGAGAGCCCGATGCAGGGCTCAATCCCAGGACCCTGAGATCATGACCTGAGCTGAAGGCAAAGGCTTAACCATCTGAGCCACCCAGATGCCCCAGAGCATCCATTTTTTATTGCACCTCATTAGTAGCCTTTTTTATTTCGACTTGGTTAGATTACATTTCTCCAGAAAGGAATTCTCTGGTATCTTCTATGCTTTTTTCAAGCCCAGCTACTCTGAACTCTATTTCTGACATCTTACCAATGTCCAAGTCCCTGGCAGTCACTACTGCCTCTTGTTCTTTTTTTTTTTTTTTTGAGGTGAATTTTTCTGTCTTGTCGTTTTGTCCAGAGAAGAATAGATGAATGAGAGAACAAAATGCTGAAAAGGTAACAACGACCTCCCAAAAGTATATGCTAAACAAATCAGAAGAGACCCAAACCCGGGGGAAATGAAAAGAAAAAGAATACAAAGAATATGATCAGACAGGAGAATAGAACAGAGGCACATGCTAGATTTGCTTGTATTTTAGTCTGTTAGAAGAAACTGCCTCCTAAAATTTTAAAGAGAAAAAACACCATATATATATATGTGTGTGTGTGTGTGTGTTTATTTTTGTATATATATATTTGTATATATATTTTTTTGTATATATACAAAAATAAAGGTGAATACAATGAAGGAATGGAATATGGCTGTAAATATTAAATACGATTTTTTAAAAAAGTAATGGATAAGATAAGTTGGTTGAATAAAGAAAGAAGAAAAATTAAAAAAAAAACAAAAGGAAAGAAAGTGATTGGGTAGGTGACTAGAACAAGGTCATACACTAGATTTAGGGTATATTTTGATCTGTTGGAAGAAACTGTATCCCAAAGTTTTAAAGAATGAAATATATATATATATATTTCATTCATAAACATATATATATGTATATATATGAAATAAGGTTAAATACATATTTATATGATATGTATATGAAATATATATTATATATATGAAATAAGGTTAAATACAATGAAGGTATAGAAAAAGACTGCAAAAAATGAAAAATAAAAAATATTTTAAAAAAGGAATTCTTAAGATAA
This sequence comes from Taxidea taxus jeffersonii, assembly GCA_003697995.1. NCBI lineage: Eukaryota > Metazoa > Chordata > Mammalia > Carnivora > Mustelidae > Taxidea > Taxidea taxus. The sequence continues at coordinate 70,687 of RCUC01102093.1, forward strand.
TATGTTGGTTGAAAAAGGAAAAAAAAAAGAAACAGAAAAAGAAAAAATAAAGATTAAAAAAATTATTTTGAAAGACTAAAGAATCTGGGAAAAAGCCATGAATTCTATATGCTATATTCCCCTAGTGCTGGAGTTTTGCTGTTCTCATTGATCAGTAAACTTGGTCTTGGCTGGATGTTCTTGCTGATCTTCTGGAGCAGGGGTCTGTTGCAGTGATTCTCAAATGTCTTTGCCCCAGGCAAAATTGCACCACTCTTGCCAGGGGCCAAGGCTAACTAATCTGCTTGGGCTTGCTCTAGGCAGCTTTTGCTCCCTGAAAGCTTTCTGCACAGCTTTAGAGGATGAAAATGAAAATGGCAGATCCCCAATCTCCCACTCCAGAGGACCTGAAAACTCAGAGCCCCACTCCTCAGTGTGCCCTCAGAGAAGAGAAGTCAGTCACTCCTGTCTCCCTGGTCTCTGGCTGCACTCTGAGCTCCTCTGGACTGTGAGCCAGCCTTTCTATCTCTGACACATGACCCCCTTTGTAGTCTCCAAACCCAGCAGATACCTGCAGTGTGACCCCCTGCTGCTCCTCCTAGGGGAGGAAGGGGAGTCTCCCCAGATCTGCCATGTGTTGGGTCCCTGCTCAAAGAGCAGGGGCCCAACTGAGCCATAGATCATGGTTATGGCAACCCCGAGCTGAGAGCTCCCTCCTCAGCTCCATCTCTGCAGCCAGCTTTCCTGCTCCTATACCTGGGAGCTCTGCCACACTTGGGCACCCTCAGTCTCTCTGTGACCCTGAGGGTCCTGAGACCATACTGTTGCAACAAGGATTCTACCCCCTGCTTATCCACTGGAGTGATGTCCCTCACCAGAGCAGACTACTAAAAGCTCTAAGTTTGTGCTCCTCTTCTCTATCACTTTTGTGCAGCCTGCTGACAGAGGCTCCCTGTCTCCTATGCCTCCCTCCCCCGACCATGGTCTATCTTCCCAAATAGCACCTCAGATTCACTTCTCTGCCCCTCCAGCCTTCCAGAAAGTGGTCTCTTTTCTGCTCATAGAGTTGCTGCTATTCTTTTTTCCTTTGATCTCCTGTTGAGTTTGTACGTATTCAGAATGGTTTGATAACTATTTAGCTGAATATCCGAGACAAGACAAAATTTGTTAGGATATGTTTTGCAAATGTTTTCTCCCAGTTCTTGGCCACTTTTTCACTTTCTTGTTCATGTCTTTTGAAAAACAGCTGTTTTAATTTTGAAAAACTCTAATGCATTGGCTTCTATTTTTTTTAATTGTTAGTGGGTTTTTTGGTCTTCTCCAAGAAATCCTTGCCTACCATGAGGTTGTGAAGATTTTCTCCTATCTTCTATTCAAAGTTAAGTATTTTTATGTTTAGTTTGAGATCATTTTTTGTTATTTCCTACCACTATATAAGAAACGTTGAGGTTAATATTTTTTTCATATGGATACACAGTTATTCAGTTGCTGCTTATAGAAAAGGAGTTCTTTTCCTCATTGATTTATTTTGATATGATAGTCAAGAATCATTTACTCTACACATATGGATCTATTTCTGGGCTTTTTATCCTATTCTATTGATCTGCATGTCTATCTTTAAAACCACATTGTTCTATTACTATAGCTGCATAGTAAGTCTTGAAAGAAGGTAATAACAATCATCCAATAATGTTGTGCCTTTCTTCACAATTTGAATGTACTAGGTTCTTTGTGTTACCATATGAATTTTAGAACCATCTTGTCTATTTATTTATTTAAAGATGTTATTCATTTATTTGACAGACAGAGATCACAAGCAGGCAGAGAGGCAGGCAGAGAGAGAGGGGGGGGAAGCAGGCTCCCTGCTGAGCAGAGAGCCCAATGTGGGGCTTGATCCCAGGACCCTGGGATCATGCCCTGCCGAAGGCAGAGGGTTTAACCTGCTGAGCCACCCAGGTGCCCCCATCTTGTCTATTTAAATGGAGAAAATGCTGGGATTTTGATTGGAATTGTGTTGCTCAGTTTGGAGGTGAATCTTAATAATACTGAGTTTTTGGATCATGTGCTGTTTTACAAGATCTGTGAAGAGGTGTTTCATATATTTTGGAAAGACCAGTGTGGTTCCAGTTACTCTGCATGGCAGAAAGGGAAAACTGATGATTCTAATTGTAAACAGAATTCCAAATAGGCCACCACTAGTGATTTTTCTATAACTACAAACAAAGTTTGTCCATATTTTGTTTTGATACTTTTCCCTTCCCTTTGAAAAATGGGATAAAAATAGAAAATTGGAAACTCTATTTAATCTAGTTAGCCAAAGTTTATTAGTAAGGAGACAGAAAAGGTAAATAAGAGAGAAAGAGATTGGAAAACCAAAGCTTGAGTTTCAAACTGGTATGATCTTGGGCAAGCTACTTAATTTTCCAATTTTAAGTTCCTTATTAGAAAAATGGGTCTAGTCCTATCCTGTTTTTTCTTCTGGGGTATTTTAAGTCCCTTGTAAAATAAGGAATGAATGTGAAAACATTCCAAACACTACCAAGAATTATTTCTATTATTCTTTAGTAAAATAAAATCTCTCAGGTGATCAGTTTTCTCTCCACCTCTCCAATTACTTGGATCTTTATCTCAGGATTCTTTCTGCCCCTTCTTTTCTGTTATTTTGTAGCTTGCAGTAAGACAAGGACACCTCTGAGCACTCAGCTGGAAAGAAACACTATCCAAAGCATTTACCTTGTAGGGAAAATTTTCCTCCTTTCGGTGGGACTATGCCTGAGAAATAATATACTTTGGGTTTTCAGCCAATCAAGACAGCTATAAGAAAATCTTAGTTTCATTTAGAAAAAGATAATTTTCATTTTATAAGATGTCCTTACTTTAAAATATTTTTATGTATTTTAAAACACTTAAAATCAAATAAAAGTCATTGTTTATAGAAAAGCATCATGACTAAATATATTGATAGCAGAAATTATTCTGGATTTAGTATTCTGTCATCTCCAGGAGAATTAAAACCCATGATTTTTCAGAAATGCTTTTTTAACCTGGTTTCACTCTAGCAAAGAGAACAGAACCCATAGATACTTGATTTTTCTTGATTAGTTCTATCCTACAGCCTACAGCTTAATATCCTACAGCCTGAACCCGCAACCTCTTCTCTAGTCCGAGCTCCTCCTCTAGGCCTCAGTTTCTCCATCTATAAAATGGGTTAACATGAGTACCCACACAGAGTTGATGTAGGATTGAATGATATAATGACATAATATTATAAAGCACTTGGATAATATAAAGTACTTTGCATAGTACCTTGTATGTAGTAAGCATATAGGATTCAATAAGCATTCAGTAAGCATTATTATCAAAAATGTTCTCTTGGTCTTATGCTATACTTTTAGTATGTGTGGTACCAAATTTATTGTAAAACCAAATTTATTGGTAAGAACTATTCCATTTTTGGAGAATCTGAATTGGGTGGTTAGGAATCCTGACATTCCCAAATCAGTTTTGTTCCAGAACTAAGAAACACCTAGAACTCACCATCAACAAAGTTGAATACACCAGTTGTTTGGGAAATATGTAGAATATCTTGGTGTTTATGTAATTTATAACTTGGAGCCTAGGTCTTAGAATTGAAAGCATATTTTTTAATTTTAAGGGTTCCAATTGTTTCATAGATGGGGGTGTGAGAATGCCTCTACATCTTTGGACATGTCTTTTTCATCACAGCCTTGGCTGGGTGTTTGGAAAGGAAAGAGCTAGGTCCTTGCTTCCCTTTGGTGCTGTCAGAGTGTCCACAGTGATTCCCCAGCTACCTGGTAAATACCTCCAATGAATGACACTTCTCTCTTTGAGTTGCACTTGTTTGTTTTGGTAGGTCTGGCTTCCCTGTTAGTTTGAATTATTTGTGGAAAGAGGAATTTGACCCCTTGGTACTTGGCAGAGCCCCTGGCATGGAGCAGGTATTTAATAAATGTTAAATTAGTGTAAAGTCAATTCTAGGTTTTGCACTTAAGTCTTTTTCTTCTTTCTCTTTATGTTGTCTGGCCATTTAAGTGGGCAGTTAAAAGAGAGATATAAAAACATTAGAAAGCAGGGGGGAGGAGTCAAGATGTCGTCTCAGCCTCCTACTTCTCCGCC